>MNCI01027637.1:1824448-1861150 GCA_015680685.1 Gnetum montanum
GGCAAGGTCTTTCTGTTGACCAACTCTTCGATTGGTGACTCATCCTCTTCACCGCAAAATTTCACTCCCTTCTTTCGAAGAGAGGGATCACGGTTGTATTCTTTCGCACTTTCCCTTTTGCGTAGCTCACCTTCTTCTTTTGCTACTTATTCCAACAAGCTATGTACTTCATGGACTCTAAGTTGTGAGAGTCTCCCTTGGGCATAAGTCCCAAGGGTTCTTCTAGTTTCATGCCTTAGCCCATCCACGATGTGGCGAAGTTGATCCCGCTGAGCATAACCATGGCCCGGGCAACGATGTAACAATGTGTAGTAGTGGGCCATGACAGCATCCAAGGGTTCATGATTTCCTTGCTTCCATCCTTGGATCTGCTTACGCAAATTGGACACTTGAGAGTATGTTTGATACTTATCGTTAAAGAGTTCTAACATCGTACTCCACCTTCTGATGGTTTCTGGTTCTAAGGACCGGTACCAACTCTCTACTTCTTTAATGAGTGTCTTGGAAAACAACTTAAATTTTTGCCACTCATTTTCTATATTCTGCAAGGCACAGACATCGTGGAATTCTTGTAAATGATGCTGCAGTTCAGCATTGTATCCCCATTCAAAATGTGGGATATTGTTCATGTCCAAGCGTTTGATCCGACTATCTTTTAAATGCCTTGTGGGAATTCTAACAGCCTTCGTTATGTCAAGCATACTTCGGGTTGCAAGTAGGGGCTCGTCATGATCGTCTCTTTCATGATGCCTATGATATCTCTGTTGTTCCCTACTTTCCCTTTGGTCTTGCCCTTGTCCTCTCTCTCAACTCTCTCGTCGAGGTCTCTCATTTTTTCTAGCTTTATCCTCACCGTTGTGCTCTCTATGACTGCGCCCAGAGGTGGAAGCAGAGGGTGAGTGATGTGAAGAAGGGGAAGAAGAAGAAGAACCATCGCCATGGCGATGTTTCTTACCTTCTCTTCTGTGGCTTCGACCCCGATCGTGATGACGATCTAAGTGCATGTCCTTGTTTTTTGTTGTTGTTCCCTCTGAGAACAGCTGGTGTTCATGGGAATTAGAACCAGGGTTGTGTATCGTTGAGCGTAGGTTCTAATACCCAACCTCCTCACCATCGTTAGGAGGGGGAACATCTCTTGATAGAGAACCCATTGTAAGTGGTTCACCATCTCTAGTTTCACTAAGAACGTGCGGAACCTCTTTGCCCTTCAACAATGTATGTTGGCTCTCCTGCCTTGCGTCCCTCATACGTTGTAAAGGTGTGGGATGGTAATCCCTCATGTCAAATTTTTTTGCAACGTATTCAGCATATAATTCTATCATGCCAATTTGTGCCAAAGCACGAAGAAGCATGTTTGGGACTACACAGTCCAGAGGTAACACAATGTTACCTTGCAAATCCCTCCAACACATCTGCTCATCTTGATGGAAGATAAAAGTAAAGTTAGGAATATACTCATTGGGATGAATATATTCCACCCTATATTGTTGAGAAACCGTCGAATTTAGGTTATGTGTTTTTGATTGCTGACTGTTCTTTGTATGGTCCTTAGGTGGTGTGTTGCTCTTGTGAGAAGAAGAAGAAGAAGACATGATGTCTTATAGGTGTGCTGATTTTACCGTTATATATAAAATTTTTCTTATTTGATTAACCCTAAGGTTCGTTTAGGCTCCCAACGATTTGAGTGATATCCTATGTTCTATTTAGTGCACAAACACTTAGTCCCCGGCAACGGCACCAATGATGAGTGGCGAGATACCGCTACACTCAACCATACGAAACGAGCGTAGCACGCACGATCCGGTTGAACTCCACAAACTAAGTGCCTACACGCCCCATGGAACACTAAGGGTTAATTATTGGTTATCTTCCCAGACTTGTAGTTGTCACAGTGTATGGTTAAGTAAGTTCAAGGTATATGATTTTTATAGTCTTTTATGTTTTTCTCCTATGCTATCGAGGTGAAGGGTTGAGAAACTAATTACTACTCTAACTAATGACTAAGTCTAAATTACCTAGCATCAGCATTCGTTCCCACTTACCGTACACACCCTGAACCGATGCAACCGCGGCTACCAAACGCTAATCGTTGCTGGGATCACCACGCATAACGCACATGTTCGAAGTGATCGTACTGAGGCACTTAACTAGGAGGAGAGGGCTGAGAGAATCTAATCTAGCCTAATTGCGATGAGCAACCGATTCCTTGACTAACCGTACACATCTTGGTGCACGACTACCACTGGGATTACCAAGCGCAGATCCTGAATACGCCACTGGGTTACCAAGTAGTCACACTAGATGCTTGTAATCAAGTCGTACTCATTCTGCATTCTAGGAGTTTAAGGGTGAGAGAGAAAGCAATAAATACAATCCTATTCCATGCACTGCAAGGTTTATCCAGGAAGTTCGTCTTTATTTCCATACACAACTTGTGTTCAGGTATAATGTTGCTCGAATAATGATACATTCACTTTAGGACTCCTACTACGGGCACATGGAAAATATTCTATCTCTGGAGTGATCAATCTGCCAGAGTTTCCCTACTTCTAGCCCAGGATTAGGAAACAAGGGAGAGCCGCCTCTTATTTATAGACTTGGTGGCGGACCGCGATATCGCGTACATGATATCGCAGGGGAAGACGCGATATCGCGGGGGATGCGAGATCACGTCGGACGCGATATCGCGGCCCATGCGATATCGCGTCCCATCAATCATGAAGCCCTAGTATCTACCTTCATGTCAAAGCCAAGTTTGCAAGACTATCAAAAATATATATTCCTTGATATTAATACATTGAATTAATTTATAAGATCCATATGCATAATTTACAATAATTGAATAGATTTTGCATATCATCATATAAATGTGTAATGAGGTATCCTTAAGATTTTATTCTATGTTCAAGCTTGGAAATTGAAATATACATGAGAAAGAGTTAAAGTGTACAACTTTTAGTGTATACTTGTGAAGCTCCATGAAGATCGAATTACGAAATTTTGCCATGAAGGACTCCTCATATTACTTGTAAAAAAATTTTGTGATAAAGAATTACCTACTCAAGTATCAATAAGGTTAATTCCTATTCTACTGATAAAAGAAGAGGTTACAAATCTAAATAATAAGACCAAGATCATGGATTGTAACATACCAACTGTATCCATTGAATAATGTATAACCATAGTGACTAGTTTAGGGACACCTCTTCTTATTCTCTTTCTTCATCCCTATAGTTGATTTTTGCAAGTTTTAATCTTTAGAAAAATATCTTGGAGGTTAGGGAGACATCTTGACCAAGATCTAAGAGTGCATAGGAGATGTCCAAAGAAGTTGGAAGATGTCTTTCAAGATGAGAAGAGATCTCATCCTCTCAAGAGATAACTTTGAGAAGATATCTCACACAAGGAGGATGCCTCTCACCCCAACTAGAGACATCTCTTCCAAGACAAAGACAACTTCAATGAATAGTAAAAATTTATAGATGTTTAGAAAAAGGAAAAGATGTCGTACAACTAGGAAAACTTCCAAATTTGTAATTACAAGTTGTAAAATAGCTAAACTAGAGAAGAAAAAGATGGAAAAAACTGGAGATCTTTGGAAAAAGAGTCTCATGAGAGCATATTGAGTAAGGACATGATTGTGGTTGTAGCTCAAGATTAATTATGTTTGTTTCACCTATGTGTTCTTATGTTGTTTCTTGTTTATTGAGATCTTAGTCTTGGGTTTGTAAGAGATATTCTCTTACGATTGTGTCTCACCTTGGGGATAATTGTCATGTGGAATCCTATTGTAATATTACAAGGAGTGTTTTGAGTGATTTGGATGTTTGTGGTTTATGGAATCCTATTGTAATATTCTTTCATTACTTAAAGATAGATAGTTTTCTTATTTTCTAGCATATTAATTATCTTTCATAATATCTAGATTTAGTAAAAATTGAAGGTTAAATTATTAGAAGTGAACTTGTTCCAATATTATTAGTATTAGAGCCTTTAGGTTGATTGTTGCTTTAAATTTTGGTTTCATAATTTTGTCACATACAGATGACATCTTAGAAGAAATATGTTAAAGTCTTGAATAAAGACATGGAGAGCATGGAATCTACATTTCAATTTATAATTGTTCAATTGGATGAGATTAGTGGAAAGGTAGATAAAAATAGAGGGCCTAATCATATTTAGACTTAGAGATGATGAGCATTCATGTTTGAATGGTGAATAAATTTTTCAATCTAGTGAAGAGTACCTAGATGAGGAGGAAGAACATTCCAGCTATGGAAATATGTGAGCTCATTACCCAAGGATCCAATGGAAGGGAATCTAAATCCTTATATTAGAGTTTCAAGAGCTCCATCACTAGCATCAACATCTTCTCATAACAAGCATGATAGTGCAGATGAACCAAGGCTTCCTAGAGTGTTCAAAAATATTGTTAGGCTTCCATATGTGAAAGTAAAGACTTTTAATGGTGTAGATGATACCAATGCTTTTGCAAGTTGGCTTAAAATGCTTGATAAGAATTTTAAGTTGGAAGAAACACCAAATCAATTGAGGGTATTGATTGTTGAATTCATATTAGAAGATATGACTTCTACTTGCTAGCAAAAGAAGTTCCAAGTTTATGAAAGAAAAAATGATCAACCTATCACAGATTGCAATCTAATTGAAAACAAGTTAAGAAGGAAATTGGAATAGTCGTATCAAAGATAAGAAATCATTATGAAGTTAAAATTTCTTCGGCAAGGTGACAAAGATGTTAAGCAATCTTACAATTCAATCTAGTTACAAATGCCAAAGTGGATTCAATAGAAGACTTTAGAGATGTGGTGAACAACCCTAAATCTATTTAAACAAATCATAATAAAAAATTAGATCTAGCCATCTCACTAGAAATTGCTAGAACTAATGGCAATCAATAGATAAATTCTTTTTTATCATTAGATGTTGTGGTAGTTTGCTTCCTATGACATGCTGAAAAATCCATTAGATTTGGGCTTATCTCTTGACATTACTTGTGGAAACTACAGTATACCCCTTTTATTGCACCTCATCATGAAATCAATTTTGATCGATATTTTCTACCCTAGCTTTGTAAAAAAATTTCATATCATGTTGCATCATTAGAATAGTGACAAGTGATATCATATCACTTAAAGTCACTGAAGTGATAACTCTAGTGATGAGTCTAAGGTTTTCAAAAACTCATATAGACCTATATTATTCATTGTCACTGAAGTTGATTAAAATCAATATCTTAAAATCTACATTTAAAATGCCTACAAATACACACATTCTTTAACATAATTCAATTGCATTTAAGCCCATAGAAATGAGGGTAACTCAGATCCTTAACTAAGGCTTGAAATCTATGCCATGCAAGGTAGGTTTAAGGGTGTTGAAAATCAATTTGATAAATCATAGATTCATGCAAAAAAGGGCAAGAAACATGGCTTTGAATTCTTCATTTCAAGGGCTTAGAAACATTATCAGAATGCCTAGATCTACATCATATAACTTCTTATAATCAAATTTTAAAGAATTCTTGAGATAGGAGGCTGAATTGAAGATTAATTTTCATTATTACATAACAAGACAAAGAGAGGTTTTACATGAACAAAAATGCTCTTGATAAACATCATTCTTCTTAAATATAATTGGATATGTAATGATGCCAAAAAAAAAAAAAATTGCCTCCACAATACTAGATCTACTTTAGAAAAATCTCATATAAACTTCATGGAGAAAAAAAAAAAAGCTAAAGTCATCAATTTAAGTGGCTTTGAGGTCTATATGATTAAACATTCATTTCAAAAAAGACATGCATATAACCTTTGTAATGTAAATAGAGACAAAAACATGGAAATAAACATGTGATATAAATAACCTCATTGATCTTTTAAAACAATTGGATGATTTGTGATAATTATGAGAAAGGATTTGTAAGATTTATAAGAAAACACTTGTAAGAATTATGATATAAAACTTGTAATAATATAAGATATTATGAGAACTAATTATGAAAAAATTATGATAATATTGTGAGAAAATACATCGTATTAGGCTTGAAAATTGGAGAGCTTAGTTATGAAGAAAAAAATGGTTGCAAGAATGTAAGAAATTGGAAGCACTTAAAAACTACAAACTATGGCAACCACTCAAAGGGAAAGAAGATGAATCAAAAGAGGAGAAAGAAAAGCTTTATCATATTCATCTTGATTTTCTCATTACTTCATTCTATACTTCAAACTTTTACAATGAGGTTCATGGCCTCCCTTTATAGCTTTAGAAATGAAGAGGATTTGGAACTCCTCTTCATGTGGGAATAACTCTTCTCCTATTGCCTTTTATCTTTTAGGTCCTTCTATGCATAAACTATGCTTTCCTAAGTTATTCTAGATACTTTTTTTTTTTTTATAAATCTTTCTAGCCTTCTTTCAATAGATAACTTTGAACATCAAACTTTTAACATCTACATAATTTGAAAATAATAAAAAAAGGCAAAGATTGTGCATTGTTCAAAATCATTATAATAAACTTATTAAAATTGTTAGTAGTTACCAATTTGGTAAATTCATTAGCAAGATGATTATTGATTATGATATAAACTGAAGAAATAAATCCTTTAGCAAAGTCATGTTAATTATAATGCATAGCAATCTTGATGCACTTCATTATTTCATAGAACACAACATTATTGATCAACTTGATTGCACTATGATTATTACAAATGATTGTAATTAGCAGGCAAATATTTTCTAAGTTCTTCAAATAAGTCATGTAGTCACCTTAGTTAAGAAATATGATTTACAAAAACTTTATATTCAAACTTTGTGGATGATAGAAAAGCTATCCTTTGTTTAGTTAACACCTACAAAATAGTATTTCCAAGGTGTTTAACAAGGAAATTGGTACTAGAACACTATGACGTAGCATCACCACCATATTCTACATCAATGTATCATGTGAGATCAATTTTTTAGGAATAACTGAAATTTAATCCATAATCAATTATGCAATTGAGGTATCTTAATATACCTATGGCCAAACTTAACTACATACATATTAGTTTTTATTAAATGTTGATAATAAATTAACCAAATATAAAATATCTAGCCTTCCATTGGTCAAATATATTAACTTCCTAATTAACTTTCAATACATCATGGGATTAAGAATGGGGTAAGAATCATCGATCCATGGTAAACTATTTGAATCCAAGAGTGTTAATCTTGGTTTACAATTCATCATACCACTTTCTTTTAATAAATATACAAATAAAATCATAAAAATAACTATATACAATTGTTCGCAGTCGTTCGCACGTGCTCAACATATATCTTCTAAGGTTCTAGAAACACCAAACCTAAAAAAGAAAAAGAAAAGTTAGGCTAATGTGACTTAGTAGAAAAAACATACAAACATCTCTTAGCTTGACTTGTTTAAAGGGATCACGAAATGGGCATTCATTCTACTAAGAGGATGCATCCTATAGGGAAAAGTTAGTACAATATCCTTATTCCACCACCATCTTACCCAAAAAATAAAATCATAAAAATAACTATATACAAGAATAACAAGCATCTTGGAGATCTAGCACCATTCACTTAATGTTAGTGTATATCAAAGTTGGATGAATACTTATTTCAACTAATCAATTAATCATATTATGCCTATATGACTTAATTATTAATTTTATTATCCATATTAGTGTCTAAGATCCAAATATCACAATCATAATCTCTAAACTCCTAGAGTCATTATGTAGTAAAATCCACATATCAAGATTATAATCTACCTTCTCTTGAAATGAGCTGGAAGAGAAGGCCTGACTATTGTGGTTCGATGGGGGAAATCTTCACAATGTTGCTCATCAACTAACCAAACCCCTTCCTTAGTGCTAGTTCTAATCATTCAAAACCATCAATCCTGTTATAGCACATAGTTAATCATCTAGAAAACCAAAACAAGAAGAAATGGTGATGGTAGAGCCTAGAATATCATCATAATGACATCCAACAACCAGAAAACATCAACAATTAATTCATTATAGTGAAAAGCACAAGTCCCAACCTAACAATAACTTTCCTATATTCAAGAAGCTATCATCAATGTTTGATGGAGTTTAAGTAAAAACATTGAAATTCACAACAAATGATAATCTTACTAGAAATTAAAATTATAGTATCAAATTTGTAAGGTGTGTGGGCATATCACTATATGTAAAATTGCAAATAATTGCACTATGTTACGCTCAACTGAAGAAAGCTAATATATAACAAGTTTAGAAATAAACATTTAATAAACGATCAAACATAAGTGTGGAATTACATAGAGATATCCAGAGACCACTTACATCGAGTAAATCAAGTGTTTGCTCGGTACTCATGAATGGTTAGGACTGAAATACTTTGATCTTCCTGGATCCATTATCATGTGCTTCAACAGCCAATCACCTTGTTAGAACAGCCATTAGTGTGTACTGAAATTTCAAAAATATTTACCAAATATTTTTAAATACCAACCTTGATTTGTGTTCGATTGTATATGTAGGTTGCATGAATAAGCGAATCTGAAGTCTGGATAACAGCTGCATATGAAAATTCCATTCCTTCATAATATTCCAGTGTTACTGGCGTATACCGAGAATCCCCATCATCGTTGGATAAAGCAACCTTTAAAACGGATCTTGAAACTGTATTGTATACGATCAAAAGTGTGTCATCTTTTAACTTGACTCCATCAAATCCTTCAACATAAACCAGAAAATGAAAAACAGACAATCAAGCATGAGCACAAAAATGAATATCCTATCCAACAATCAAGTATTATCCATGAAACAGATGGTTAATGATGATGAATTGAGAAAATCGCTGAAAAATGACAGAAAGCATGGCTAGGAATGATTCCGTGCCACGTGATGTTATGATTACACCTTCGATTCTTGAACACTGTAGAGGGAGAGGGTTAGGTAGGATACATATTAACAGCTGCAATCTCTGCAGAGGCAATAAGGGGAACACAGCTATCCATCCAACAATCCTGTAATTAATACATGGGCTCAAGAGCAATAGGAACTGGGTGAGTTAGAAACAAATGCTACAGCATTTAATGGCTTTGAAGTGTGTGTCAGAAATTTGTAGGACAGATACCTATGAGCTAATAAAAGGGATTGGAAACAGAACTCTCAGGTCAATGTTAAGAAAGTGGTGCCTACGAAAAAAAAGTGTTGCACATCTCGCTAATTTCTGCTACAAGGGTTCCATTCCCAGTCCTGAGAGAAAAGCTCATTAGAATTAACCTCCATAGTTGTAGACTTTATGATTGCAGATTAGTTTACCCACCAAAGTGAAGCTATTTTTTGGCTTTCCTATATAGCAACCCCGAGGATATAAATGCAATAAACATAGCCCAATTACCTACGGAAATGTGAGGCATGTTGATTATTTTAAGTATAAGATACATCCACTTTGTAATGGTTGCTATGTTCGCAAATTATTCTTGGTACATTGGCTGAAAATATCAAAGCCAAACTATGTAATATGAGAAAAAGAATATGTAATCATTAACAACCAATTTGATCATGATTAATTATGGATTATAACTCTATAATTTGGCTTTTACCCAAGTATGGCATTACACCTACTGTATAAGTGGATGCTTAGGTGGTCTTAGGTATCACAGCATCACCAATTCAAAGGTTATGTATCAACACAAAATCAAAGAGTGTGTGAAGCAAATTCAAGTTGCATTCTCTTTCTCTTGTGCAAGCTTAATTCAAAAAGTCTTGAGCTAAAAATAATTGGATTCTGGGAGTTGAAGCAATTGCTGGAATTTCTCCAAAACAATTATGTTGTTTGCCTTAAAGTTGTTCTCTTATTTTCTATTCATTTTTGCTGCTACCATTTGCTTGTTTACATTTTTTCTACTTTAATGATGCATTAAAAATTAACATATGGTACTGGAGCTTGGATTTTCTAGTTGAGCTTGTTCTAGAACTTGCTATTCATTAAGTATGAATGTGTCAAGATGGTGAGTGGTGCTAAGTACATTAAAGAAATAGAAAAGTTAAATGACAACAACTACAATCTTTGGAAGCTCAGGATGGAAGATTTGCTAGTTGAAAAAAAAAACAGGATGTATGCATCACTAGAATTAAACTAGGGAACATGTAAGCTGAAGATAAGAATTAATTAGAACATTTGGCTTTGGGAACAATTCATAAAGGTATTTCTAATCCTATGCTCATAAATTTACAAGATGAAAAGACTGCAAAGGAATTATGGTATGTTGTAGGTAAGATATATCACTCTAGTTCTTACTCAAATAAATAGCATCTTAAAAGACAATTATTGTTGTTAAAGATGTTTGAAAATATGACTATTGCATCTCATCTTACTACTTTTAATACTATTGTAAGAGAATCGCAATCAATTGGTAGTAAGATAGAAGAAGAAGATCAATGTATTGCCTTGTTACAATCACTTCGTGATTCATGAGAAAATATTGTTTAAAATATTACCAGTACAAGTACCTCTTTAAAATTTGATGAACTTGTAGGATGACTAATAACTAAAGAACTTCAAAGAAAGTGCTCTAAGCTTGCACACACTGAAGCATTGGTAATTAAAGGACTACAAAAACAGCAATCAGGTAAATCCTTTGGTAAGAATAACTCTAAATTCAAGAAAGTTGCAAATGATGCTCCTAAGAGAACACCAAAGGGTTGGAATTGTGGGAAGCATGGCCACTTGAAAAAGGATAGCAAATAAATAAAGAAAAAAGGAGAAAGATGTTGGATCTAGTTCTTCTAAGAAAAATGTTGATAAAAAAATCACTAGACTTGTGTGCAGCCACAATTGGAAGTAACTCTAATTGCAATTACTAGTATATTAATTCAGGTCCCTCATATAGCTTTACACTTAGAAGTTTTCTGAATACCATGAAGCTATGTCTACTCCTATTTTACTTGGGAATAATGAAATTTGTATAGTTAAGGGCTATGAAAAAGTAAAGTTGTCATGTAATGGTAGAATAATTATAATTCCCAAGGTAGATAATGTCCTTGAGCTCACCAAAAACTCAGTATTTATAGCTGATTTTGATGGTTTTCACATATTTGTATTATTTGAAAACAAGAAATGTAGAATTTTTCAAGGAAAATCCATCATAGCCACAAGTTATAGTGAAAGAAGTGGGAGACTATACCAATTGGACGGTGTTACAATGGTTGATAAAGCTAAAGTCCTTCATGCTTAGAAAATAAAGGTTTTCCTTTGGGGGTTCTCGAGAGTAATGCCCTGTTGGTATGAGCATCTTTAATGCAATGTGGCCTCAACATTGACACCACCTGCCCCTTTTGCAATGGTGGGTTCAAAACTGTGATGCACTTCGTGTTCCAATGCCCTTACATGCAGGATACATGGCAGGCAACAAGATGGCTTGCCCCGACGCCACTCACAAGAGACTCCAAAGTCATGTTGCTTTTATGGGAGGCATGGAAGATACGTAATCACAAAATCTTCTGACAACAACGTGTGCCTACCCCTATGCAGGTTATTTTCCAGACAAAGAAGCATGGATGGAAGTTGTTACTGCAATGGAGGTCACGCTGACATACGAACTGGCCTATGCAACATTCCGCGCACACACCGAGCTTTGGGGGTTGGTCAAGCGATGTGGATGGGATACTCTCCTCCGGTGGCTATAGGATGACTCAGCCCTCCCAGATGATGCCTTCTTCACCAACTGGCTAGATGACAAGATGGAATTTCGAGCCGTGGAAATCACGCTAACACAGATGGCGATCACTAGGTACCTAGGGGCCCAGGCATACAGTGAAATTATTCTTCCCACAGCTCAAGGGTTACAGGATGCTGAGCTGTTCTTTGATGGACCTGTGCCATGCACGCAAAGTCGGCAAGTCCCCAAGTTTTCTCTGCCGTCAATTTGGGGTCAGGCTGCTGAGTTGGTTGACTGTTTCTTTGTCCAATCTAGCAATGGTTCCAAACTTCAAGGCACACACTTTGCATTCTTGAAATGCTTGAAATTTGGGCTCAAAGTCAATTTGCCCCACTTTTTCCCAACTTCTTTGTGGCAGCAAAAGAGGGGGTTGCCATTCCAAGCTCATTTTGGCCCTTTGGTCAGGTGTGGCAGAGGTGCGGCCGAAGTCCCCTTGGACCTTGACGGTTGGGGGTTACTTCGAAGCCTACGGTGGTCTACTCTAGAAAAAGGGCCACGTAGCTAGGGATGGCTGCCTCGAGTCTGATGGCTGCCTTGAGTCTAATGGCTGTGGTGGATGCATTTCTATCCACGGAGTTTGGTTAGGATGTGATGTTCATAGCAAAGCTCAACCGGGTTATGGAGGAGGCAGCAACAGAGGCTTGGGCCGAGGAGCGGCAAGCCTGGGAGGCCCGATGGGAGGAGGCCCTCCAATAGACGCAGGCCAACCTATAGGCCCGATTTTGCAAGTGGGAGAAGGAGCTACTTAGGCAATAGGCCCTACTGGCAAAGGGATCCCAGGCTCAGCTGGTGGATGTGCTCCGCAACCAAGTTCGAGTAGAGCTGCAGTAGGAAGAAATTACTCATAGGGAAAGGGAGCAAACGGAGCACGTGTAGTAGGCTTGGGAGCAAGAAGAGAAGAGACAAAGACAACGTCAGCTAGATAGGGCACACAAGCAGAGCGTGCAGCAGTGGCTTCGAGAGGGGCGATGCCCTTATGTCATGCTTGGCATAAACAGTGAGTCCTCACGGGTGGCCCTAAGGTGGCACATTCACCATACCTCTGCGCGCTTCCATCCAAATGGTGGGGGGCTAGCTGGGAAGCGAGTTCATCGTGAGGCTGCTTTGTAGGAGTTCCAACAAGTGGCTGGTTTTCTAGGCTCTGACCTGCATTGTAATACTCTGGATATCCTGCATGCTCTCGAGCCACCACAATGCAAGTGTCACGCCCTACCCAGACAACCATGACAACTCTGGGGTTGCCTAGGCCTTGTCCAAGGTTTGGTTTCTCTCTCGTGGGTGTGGGTGGGCTTTAGTTAGAGAATCAAAATGTAAAGCCTATATTCCCAGACTTAGAGTTTTGGTTTTGATAAGTATCTACAATCCAAAAACCTTTCTAAAGTGGCTCATACACGACTGATCCGGTGAAGTTTATTTCTAGCAAATTTTGAATTTGATAGTGAGTATTTAGAAGGCCATAAAAATTGTTTAGCAGATTTTTTAACTAGAGAATTCCAATTCTCTGGGTCTACTAATGTTTGAATATTGTGCAGAATTATTAAGAGGCGAAGGATGGACTCTTCGTTCTTCTAGGCGTTTACGTCCATGTTTACCTAATGAACATTTTCTTAGTTTCCCTCAGTATTTTGTTGAAACTAGCCGGTATCAAGCACATTGGGATGAATTCTGTACCCGAACCAATGCACACCCTTCCGGGTCCTCCATAACGCAAAAGATTTTTACAGCCTATAATTCTCCTGCTCTCCGAAATCCTAGAACCACTATTCCTGCTCCTTACATCCATTTAGCCACTAATATAAAAATCAATAATCTGGATTTCGAGAATTGGTAAACTACTGATTGTCTTAGCTAGCCCTATTATCAGCCTAGTGATTTCCATATGTACCGAATTGAATTTAATTCTCAAACAATGCCATCCTCTAATTCCGAAATGTTTTGGTCCTGGTGGACAAAATTTGGTCATGCCCCTGTTCATCTTCCTCCCAATTATCCAGGATATCTTAGAGCCAATTTGGCTGAACATCATGGTGATTTCGCATTCTATGAAAGTGCAACCACCATGGCATGGCATTTTCTTCATATGGCTTCCAGTCCTGTTTATTTTCTCGTCACATGCATCGCCAAGAGGACAGACTGGCAAAACACATGGGGATAGGCTTTTTACCAAGATGTGTACACGGCAAATGCTTATGATATCCAGCATCACTGTCACCTCCATCTGAAAGTGCCGTACACATTAGAATTATACTACTAAGACCGTCGCATTGATGAATATCGAGCTGCAGGAAGAAGTGAGTCCAAAATTTATCTAGCTGGACTCCACTCAATAGAATCCAATGCTAGTACAAACAGCATGCCTTCCGATTCTCTCGGACGATATGATTATAGCTCTGATGAGTTCCACAACCACGCAATCAATTCTGATGGAGACGATATCGACCTCGGTCCAAATAGTCCTCTGTCAAGCGGAAAAAGTTGTCTGCCATAATCGTCTTAAAGTGGATCCGAATCTTTAAAAGTAGATCATCCCAGTTGGCCTCCACTACCGCAAGGCGGTTTGTAAGCTATAAATAGCAATGTGTTATACACATTGCATACACAAGTAGCAGAGCATACAAGCTCATAGTAAGTTTAAGAGTCTGCAAGTGTGAGTCTTTAGTTTTCTGCAAGTGTGTAAGAGTGTAAGGAGAAGTATCAGTTTCTTGATGCTCCCTGCTCAGAAACTAACCATTCTCTCCGTCACTGAAAGAGAGATCGTTCTGTGATGCGTCTCGCTCCAGAGCAAACATTCCTTTCAGTTCTGTAAATGCTGTTGTGTGCAATAAAATGATTTGCTTTGGCATATCCATGTGTTACTTCGTGTGCATTCAGATGAGTGTCTGTATTAGTTGAGGAAACGCTGCGTACTTTGAGGGTGATGAAGAACATTCATGTAAACATGGTACATATATCCGGAAGAATCTGTATCACAATAGTAAAGATTGTAATAAAATACAATAATCAACATCATAAAACTTGAATCATACAAATATATCATTAACATTAAAAGGAATAGAATAGTATAGATTGCTATGAAACATGACCATAAGCTGGATTGTCAAAACATAAAACAACAAAAGTGTCAATAGAAATGTTTTGAATTATAGAAATGAGTTATGAATGTACTTTATTTTTTATAGGACCTAAGATTCCAAGAGGAAGTTGCTCTCGCTCTGACCATGTTTTCCCATTGTCTTTAGACCTCTTCATAAAACCACTCCATCTGTACAACAACTTTCAGTTAAAAGCACTCGATTCTTAAATTACCTTAAAAATCATAAAATTTTGTTCCTGGTGCAAGCCTACAAAGGTCAGCATTATGGTATTAGATATATTTAAACAAACAAATTGAAATACTGTAACACTCAATAATCAAAATAGGGAAAATATTTTTTGTATCAAGGCAATATAGGCTATTTATGTAGTTAGTTGACTAAGTACATTTCTCTTCTATAGGTTGACAATTCCAATAACTGTTCTTTACAAACAATCCTATCTGCTACTACTGATCTCAGTGTCCCAAAGTACTCGCACTCAACATAATAATCAAGTGGATGGCAGCATATAAACTCAATTCTATGGTAAATTGTCTACTGTAAAACCAAAATAATTAGGGAAACTCCATGGGAAAATCCAAGCTCCTATAAGAGATCCACTTGTAGACATCTATTGGGGAGGAGATCGTAGCAGTTGAATATGAGAATATCCCCACTGATAACAAAGACCAGAGTTTGACCCCATTCCCATGCAGGGCTATGCTTTCTGTGGGAAGCCAAACCACCAAGCCATGGCCAGGCAAAAAAATAGTGCATTCCAAAAGGAAAATAATGAGGTGGAAGGGCCAGCTCCCACCAAAAATCCCTTTGAAATCTGCCACCAAGGCCTCTCAAGAACCTATTACTAATTTGAATGGACAGATTTCAGCAGGACGAAAGGTTTATTCCTTCCCCAAGAAGCCTGAACAGAAGATTCCAGGAAACCGATTCTGCATTCTTATGAATCATGAAGATGTTGTACAGGGTCAGGAAAAGGACGATGCCAATGCTGAGAAGGTTCCAAGGGAGCCAGCCCAAGAGGCAGTTGAGGAAGAGTATTCAATGGATGCCAAGAAGAACTAGATCCCTTCACATGCGCTCTTCCCGATGGAATCATCACAACAGGAGGGTGGTTAATCGGGAGAGGGGGTGAATGCTACTATGGATGGGGAGCTCCCCCCCCCCCCCCCCCCCCCCCCCCCCCNGAGAGAGATAAGCCAATGAGACACTAAATTCTCATAGAGAACAATGAAAGCTTCAAGGCCTACCCTAAGAACTGGAAAGTTGGAAGACCCAACAAGGTCTGCCCTAAAAACTAGAAAGTTGGGAGCCCCAACACACAAGAGGCTTGAAGCAAAAATATAAAGTAGGATTTAGATTTAGGAACCCAAGGGACCTTAAGGCAGGTCTATAGGAAAAGGTCCATTAGTACACCATGAAGCTCCTTACTTGGAATTTGAGGGACAACTGTACCCCGTACAAAAGAAATACCTTGAAAGATTTGGTGGAATAAGGGAATTGTGATGTGGTATGCCTACAGAAGACCAAACTTCAAATTCAACAGAGAGCATCTCTACTAGGAAGCATGGCATTCCTTTTTTGTTGACTCTAGAAGAAGAGCTGGTGTTTTACCAACTTTAACTAGAATGCAAGCACATCATATCGATAGCTCAACTTGGTGTATTCCTATTTTCCTGCCTTCTCTAAACCTTTGGCTCACCAATTTCTATAGCCCACAAAGCCAGATAAAGTATCTACAAGAGCTATATTTAGTAGCAATCATAGTCCCTAAGCATGATTTTTGGATCAACGACTTCATAGTTGGGAGAAGTCTAGTGGAGAAGAGATGGAGCTACAGGAAAGTAGGGAATATGCCCAATTTCTCAATGACTACTGCCTTACGAATCTTGACATTTATTAATGTTCATTCACTTGGAATAATAAGCAACAAGACCAAAAAGAGTACTTTCGAGGATAGATAATATATGGGTAAGCTCTTCTTTATTGTTACTCTCTTATTTTGCCCTTACTACCTTTGAAGGGCCTTTGATCATAGGCCTTTGGTCCTAGTCTTTAAAAACTCACATCAAGGCAAAGGGACTGATCCTTCTTTTCAGTTGAATGCACTTAGTCATAAAAATCATGACTAAAGAAATTAGTCACTAATGTCTAGGCCCCATATCCTAACAATTAAGGCCCATGGGACTTTCTTAAATAGGCACTATCCCTTGTAAAGAAGGGTATAAAGAATCATCTCAAGCATAAGAAATGCTCCTTTAAATTTCTCAAAAAGCAAAGGCTTCAACATCTGCAACAAATTTAGTCCCTCCAAGAACAAGGATGTAATTTAACTAAAGAGGAGATGGAAGTCCTTAATAATCAATAAATACCTTCTCAAGAAGAAGAGGCTTATTGGAAGGAGCGATCAAGAACAAGATGGTTGAAAGTTGGAGATAGGAACACTAAGTTTTTCTTTGTTGTTGTAAATGCTTCCAAGAATGCCAGGAAAATTCACATGATGCAACTAGGTGATGATGTACCTCTAATCCAAACAAAATTGCTTAGGCCATGAAGCATTATTGGAGGAACATTTGGGCCATGGGAGCATCCTACCCCATTTCTATTCCCATTCAATGAGTCCTTGATCAGCAAGACAACAAAAAATTATTGGGCCCCATCGTGGGTTACAGATTACTGCAATGCCAATCAATAAAGAAGGATTTCTCAATTCCCATAAGCCAATTATAGATTATCATGATGCCAATCAATAAATAAGGATTTGTTAGTCATCACAAGCCACCACTCCAGCAATATGTCTAGACCATATTTTTTATGAATCTTGTAGATTGTTTTGGGGCTACTCATCACTTTTTCCAACAACACCTTCTACTACACCAACTCTAACAATGAGTTAGGGCAGACTTGTATCATCAATGTAGATGCTGATGTGTGGATATAGACTAACTGCTAAGTGGGTACACATTCAACCACATATTAGCAAGGAGGTTCCAAAATGTTGTAGAAATGGTGTGCTACACGTACTAGCTTTTGAGAAATGCCCTGTAAGTAATCTAATCCTAGTTTTTTTATAAAAAAAATTATTTAATTATTTGTTAGTAGTAGAAGAGATGACTTGGGTGGTGGTTAAGATGATGTTCTGCGGAATGATGATTTGCCTCCAATGCAGACAAAGCTTCCTCCTATCATAACAAAGAAACCTAAGGTCTTAAGTGATGAACAAGTCTCCAAGTGGATTGAAGGGTCAAGAAATTTAAAGGACAAAAGAACAAATAGAAGCAAAAGATTAACAATGAGCTACTGGTGTTTAGAGATTTTGTGTAATATTTGTTGTAACAATGTAAAAAGGCAAATGTAAATGTATGTAGTTGAAGAAAATTTTGCAAAAGGTTACATAAGCCAAAAGTTTTGATGCAAGCAAGTATTGTAAATAAAGTTTTTCTTTTTTTGAGAAATCATCAGGATATATTAAATTGTAAAATATGTACAAAGCAGCCCATAGGGCCAACCACAAACAAAAATCAGAAAACCCTACAAACCCTAACACCCGAGAACCTAGGCCCTACAATTCCCTAGAACCCCTAAATGATTGACACGTAAACAACAGAAAATCCCCTTATCCACAACTTCTAACTTTCAGCCATAAAGATCTGTTGAAACCCCAGAATCGGGTGCTAGATTGTCCCATCCAACCCCAAACCCCCGAACATCTAGAGCCTTTTTGGGAGGCTCATGCATTCACAATTTCTACATTCTTGACAATGGATGGCCTAGAGAATCTCCCTATGTCTCTCTGTGTCCACGAAGGCTGTGGCCTCCTAAAAGCATTTACATTCCATCTCTTTCCTAGCCTGCTCCATCTTGTCCCCCTTTCCATCCAAGTGTAACTTGGCTGTAGTGCGACATATGTGCTATTGTAATGCCATCCAAGTCATACTGTAGTTGATGTTCAACACAACATACGGGCATCTCCCCTCCCAAAACCAAACACACACGTTAGTTGCGTGAGCGCGATCCAGTTGCTACTGGAGCTTAGCAACCTCAATCTAATCCCTTTCCCGCACCCACCTAGCTTCTTGCTCCCTTTCCAGCCAATGCTTCTTCTCCTGTTCCATCTCCTCTCGTATATGTACTTGTAGTTTGTCGATTAGCACTACCTTGACCGAATCTTCTTGTAACTGCCAACACCTAGTTATCTACTTTTCTAACTCGGTGCATTGCAATGCTACCTGGGTAGTGACCTATTTGAAATCTTCCTTGCGCATGATCCATCTTGCCTCCCAGACAACCCTCTCCTCCGCCCTAGCATGTGTGGCAACCTCTATCGCAACCTTCTGAATCTTGGCCTGACAATAACACAGCGTTTCTCAGTCCTATCCCTTGATATCAATCTGTCCCTGCTACGTTGCTTCTGCCTGCAATTCAACCATCCCCATTACCAAATCCCACCTAAGCACCAACTCAGACAATCATGCAACCCCTGACCTCGACACAGACTGCAACACCCCAAGCTATCGCAACCTTCTAGTATACACAAACCTAGGATCCACCCTCGGTGCCTACAACAACACTAGTGTCTTAGTCCTCCACAAGGCCAAAATAACCCCAAAATGGTGTCCATTTTGCTGCCACTGAAGCTCTGCGAGAAAATACCATGACAAATTGATAGAAATGTCGTGCCACATACAATTCATAAAAGCAAAGTGAATGCCCAATAACTTAGCCAAACAACCTAAATGGACCAGGAATCTTTCAATCAGCATTGCCACCTCTTACCATATTTGTGGCAACACAAACTTCAGCACATGTTCGCTTGCCATTTTTGGCACAACCCATCTAAAGAAACTTTTTGCATGTTCAAGGTTGTGCAAAACCAGGCAAATGGTTTCCCCCTCTACCAAGACCCCCAAAGACACCGCCAACACCGGCTTCATCAATGTAATCTTAACGCCCCAAAACATCGATTATAAACAAAAAAAAAAAATTTGAGACAATGTTCAGGATTATATTATTGGAAATTAAAATACAAGAGATAGTACAAAATTTCGGGTCATCATCAGTGGCCCAAATGGGAGGCCTCGAGCCTCAACCAGTTGTGAAAACTAAAAAACCATAAACAAAAGAGGGGGGGTGGTGGTCAACCTCCAAAGACTGCTGACACCACAGATAGTCCAAACAATCGTCATCCAACACCACGGAACATAGGGCCTAAGGCCCCCCCAGGGGGTAGAAGAAACAGCCCCACTATGGGCATGTCGACAATCTATGACAGGCGCAGTGTGGATGTTCGAGGCCATGGAGGATATCCAACGTATTACAATGAAGCTCAGAATCCACAAAACTGGTGGCCTGTTGAATAGCCTACATGGCCAATTCACGTCGATTCCGCTCCTCAACTGATGTCCCCTCATCCAAGTGGAAGTGTGCAAGCTTCTGGTGGATGTGATGTTGAAGCTCCCCCCATGAGCAATCTTAGTTGATGCCCAAGATGATGTATGAACACCGTCCATCCCGAAGCCATTGGCGCACACTCTGCTCATGTGCCCGATCCAACTACCGCTATCTCTACCTTTCCTCTTCTTGTTCCCGCTCTTGCTGTGCTTGCTCAACGGCCTCACGCTCTCTACCAGTGGCCTCTTCTTGAATTAACTCCTCCCGAACTTGAGCCCAGATCTCATCCACCAGTCGAGCCTGGGTAGCCTCAGCCAGCAAGGCTTGTTGCCGGATTAGCTCCTATTCCCGCTCTCAGAAACAAGTTTCCAACTCAATCTACGTGAGCACAAGGGCTTCGTCCCATTTGTCTTCCCACTCTCGACGCTCCGCATCACGCGCAACAACCTCTGCCTCCGCTATCGCACAGCACAGCTCTTCATCTTGCCTCTCTTTGTGATCTAACACTCCACGTGGGGAGACATCTAGCACCGCCATTGGGTTAGAGGCCTACGGTCCCCCACGGTTGCTCTGCCTCCTGGAGTAAGTCACCACAAGTCCAACCACCGAAACCCCAGGACAGGCCGAAAGGGAGGGCCTAGGCAAAGAAGACCCCAAAGCGGGCGAAACCCCAGCTCCGCTTGAGGCCGCACCCCCACCGCCCCCCGCCATAGGGCTAAAATAAGCCCTAAGTGATGGCCTCACTTCTGCTGTTGCAATGCCGCTAGAAAAAACCAGGGTAGGTTAACCCTAATCCCAAGCTTCAAGCATTTGAGGAAGGCAAAATGAATGCCCTGGAGCTTGGATCCATTACCAGACTACACAAAGAACCGGTCCACTAGATCAGCCCAAGCCCAGACAGGTGGCAAAGAGGATTTGGGAACCTGTCTACTCTACGTGCATGGCACCGGTCCTATGAAAAATAAGTCAACAACCTGCAACTCACACGTGGTGGGCAGGATGATTTCACCCTCCGCTTGGGCCCCCAAACACTTGGCAATCATGGATTCTGTGATAATGACTTCAGTCCCTCGAAAAAAGGTGCAGTCCTCTCGCCAATTAGAGCAAAAAGCATCATCCGGGAGGGCCGGTCTCCCACCAGCTGTGACAGAACGTTATTCTAGCCACACCGTTCCACCATTCCCCATAATTCCTCGTTATCCTAAAATGTCGCGCAGTTAGGTTCCTAGGTCAGTGTAACCCCCATCGTCGCTTCGATTTCCCTCCATGCAACTACGACTCGCGAGATCACTTGCAGAGGGGGGGGGGGGCACAAACAACATTGTTGAAAGATTTTGTGGTTGCGTATTTTCCACACCATCCATAAAGGTAATGTGGCTCGAGAGTCACCCATCAGTGTTATCGAGGGAGCCCAACCCGTCTCTCGCCATGTGGTGTGCATGTAGGTGCATTGGAAGGCAAAGTGCAAGATGGTCTCAGGTGCAATGCCACACAATGGGCAGGTGTCATCAAGATCGAGGCCTTGCCTTCATAAATTCGACCATACAGGCAGTGTGTTTCTCTCCAGCAACCACAAGAAAACTTTGATTTTCTCGAGCAGCCGTCCCTACCATATCTGATTCCACCCTAGTACCGGCAGGTACATAGCTGACAGCAATCGACACGGCTCAAAATCCAACCACCCCCACGTCTGCATTTTCAGTGCATGGTTGCAAAGTGTCTACCAAGGCCTTGAATTTTGTGTTCCCACTCGCCACCGTACATACTTGGCATTCATGATTCTGACCCACTAGGCCGGTTCCCCGATTTGATGAATAAAATGAAGTAGCAGTTGTTGCTGACCCAACGTCAATTCGTCCTCGAATTTCAAGATCCCCAACAACACCCCCCCCCCCCCCCCCCCTCTTGCGTGCAAGTTGGAGGCGTGCGATTTGGTTCCAACTGGCCAAGTGCAATTTGCACCCCCCTCTGCCCCCTAACCAAACAAAGTGGTGGATGCGCTTATCAATGCCTTCAATAATAGCGCGCAATGGGGTGGCCACAACGGCCATAAAGTGAGTCATTGCTGCAAGCACCCCCGAGGCCAGCACCAACCTCCTCTTCCAAGTCAAAAATATTTTGCCTAGTTTCTGACCCTATTCTCAATTTTTTCTAACGCCCCCCATGACACACATCGACCCCAATGGAACAGCAAGATGCCCAGGTATGTATCCCTAATCGTTCTAGACGAAATGATCAGGATTTGCACACTCTACTTTTCACCTAAGCATCCACGTTTAGAAAGTGGGCCGTTGACTTAGCTCAGTTAATTACCAGGCCAAGCTCGTCCGCCATCCAAGAGTGTCAAATTAATGCCCTGTGCCTGCGAGACCCTAGCACGACTAATCAACATTGTGTCATCAGCGTAATGCTCAGCCAAACATTCTACTCTTGCAATTTCCAGGCCCCTAACACCCACCACTTTGCAGTAGGATTGCAGAAGGTCCATAGCAATAATAAAGAGTAACAGCGAGAGTGGATCCCCTGCCATAACCCCCTACCAAGCAAAGAGAGGCCCCATAAGCTTCCCCCTACATCGAAAGAGAAGCCAGCGGAGGGTTGTAGGTGAATGCAAAGTTGAATAAAACCTAGGTCAAATCCTTTTTTCTGCATGATGATGGCCAAGGCCTCCCAGCTGAGTGTATCGTAGGCTTTAGTGATGTCTAGTTTGAGACACAACCCAAGGAACTTCAAGAGCCGAAGAGAGTGGAAAACCTCTTGCATTAGAAGAATTTGGTCCTGCAGGGTTCGGCCTTGCACGAACCTCGTCTGATTGACCCCCACCAGCTTGGGCATTAGAGGAGCAAGCCTGCGTACTATCATCTTGGAAAAAAACTAGATCAAGATGTTGCAAACCTCAATGGGTCGAAAATGTTCCAGGAGAGACGCATCCGCACATTTGGGGATGCACACAATTCGGGACCAGTTAAGCTCCTGGCGAACCTGCTTCTTGGCCAACATTAGATTGAAGGCATCCAGAATGTTGGGCCCCACAATATCCAAGAAGGTTTGAAATATTCAAGGCCCCAACCATTTGGCCCCGACACCTTCCCCCTAGCATATCTCTAATCGTTGCTATTAGTTCCTACCAAGAAAATAGGGCTAGCAATTTAATGTTATCCTCCTCATTCAACATCTATGCAACTCAAATCAAAATGGGCTTTGTGGGTTGCTTTGCCTAGATTGTCTCCCGATAGTGTGTCAACTCTTTAGCCACGCCCTGCAGCTCATCAACTATCTCTCCCTCGATAGTTATCAATCTATGAGGTTGGCTCCACCCACATGTCTTGGCGGCAGCAAAAAAGAATTTTGTTTGCCTGTCCCCCTCACAAAGCTAATCTGTGATCGTTGTTTCCAGTATGTCTCCTCTTCCAAGTCAAGCACCTATAGTTGCATCAAGATATTTTGCTCCTCTTCATGCAGATCCTCCCCAACCTTTTGTCAGGACTAAATCTAGGTCAACCTGCCCCGGAGTATCATACGGTCTGTCCAAAACGAGAATTTGTCCTCCACAGGTAAAGATTGGATAGTCCATTTCAAATGAAGAAGTCCTTCTCTGAGGAAATTCCTGGGGTCTCCCCAACCCTGTCTATAGTCTGCCCATATGTCTTCAACTAATGGCCATAACCAAGGCTTGTGCAACCAAGTTGCCTTGAAACGAAAAGGCTGAGGGGTCCGGCCTCGTTCAGGCCGAAGGGAACAAATTAGTGAATGGTGATCCGTGCCACTCGTTCCTGTCCTGTAACCCGTGCAGCCATCAATAGGAGGAGGTTCAAACTAATGCAAACTCGATCGATTCGGGAGAGGATGCAGTTGGGCCCTTTGCGCCTATTGCTCCAAGTAAATTGGCAATTTTCAATAAGCAAGTCCACCAATGAGTGAGCTACCAAGAAATCTTGAAACTCCTAGGCACCCGGGGGAGAGGCAACCTACACCAAACTTTTCCCATGGGTGTATCGGTTGGTTGAAGTCCCCTACAACCAGCCACAAGGTGATTCTGCACCAGCGTCGCCACATGATCCAATTCTTGTAGTCTCTGCTCCCACATTTGAGGTCCATAGAAGTTGGTTAGCCATATGCCCCGTGAGGGGATGTGAACTGTCAGGGCCCATTGCGATGAGTCCACAAGTATCATGTCACAATGGGCTAGGATAGCCAAATCCCCCACCCACCCCACACAGGGGCACAACTGGACTTTCCAACCATCCCAATGAAGATGGCAGGACTCTGCCTCTTGTAGCTTAGTCTCCTGTAGGCAAACAATGTCGCAATCCTCATCACGAACTATCCATCGCAGGGTATTTCTTTTATAGGGCGTACCCTGTCCCCTATAGTTCCAAGTGAAGAGCTTCATGTGTGACCAGTCGTGTGGCGCTGGTAGACCTCCCGAAAAAAAAAATTTGAGGAAATGTTCAGGATCATATTACTGAAGATAAAATACAAGATATTACAAAATGTGGGTCAATGACATTGGCCCAAATGGGAGGTTTTTAAGCCTCAATTGATTGTGCAAACCAAGCACCAAACACTCATGCCAAGAGTGCAAAACCATAAACCAGTGGGGGGGGGGGGGGGGCCCCCCCCCCCCCCCCTCGGCCCCCCTGGCCCCCCCACCTTTAGGGGAGGGGGAGAGGGGCAAACAACACCGCATAACTTTTTGAAAAACCACACAAAACCCCTAGCCACCCCCCCCCCCCCCCCCCCCCCCCCCCCCGGGGGGGCAAGGAAAAAAAATGGTCCCACTACGGACTTGTCAACAACCTATGACAGGTGCAATGTGGACATTCGAGGGCATGGAGAATATCCAATGTGTTACAATGAAGCTCAATGTCCACAAAACTGGCGGCCTGTTGGAGTCCTTGCATGACCAATTCACACCAGCTTTGTTCCTCCGTCGACATCCCCCTGTCTGGGTGGAAACGTGCCAAAGTCCAATGGATGTGGCACCAGAGTTCCCCCCACATGCAATCACAGTTGATGCCCAGGATGATGTATGGACATCATCCAGCCCTAAGCCACTAGCACGCACTCTACTCGTGCACCCGATCTAACTAGCGTTATCTCTGCTCCTCCTCATCCTGCTCTCGCTCCTACTGAGCTTGCTCAACCACCTCACGCTCTCTTCAGGTGGTTTCCTCCTGGATCAACTCGTCTCGCACTTGGGCCGAATCTCATCCACCAAACGGGCCTAGGCCACGTCTGCCAGCAAAGCTTGCTGTCGTATTATCTCTTGTTCCTGTTCACAGAAACGGGTTTCCATTTCGATCTGTGCTTGTGCAAGGGCTTCTTCCCACTTTGCTTCCTACTCCCAATGTAGCTCCTCATCGCTTCTTTCACTATGCCACGACGTTCCAGGTAGTGACATCTTTGGCACTGCCATGGGGCTTGGGGTCCTCCGTCCCCTACAACTATGTCTTCTCTTGGTATAAGTCACCGTGGGTTGGGTCCCCAAAATCCTTGGGCCGATTGGAGGGGATGGGCTAGACAAGGCACCCCCAAGGGGGGGCAAGCCCCTACCCTGAAAGATGTTGCCCCACCGCTACCCCCCGCCACAGCACCAGGATAAGCCCGAAGTGGCAGCCTCACTTCTACTGTTACAGAGCTGCTAGAAAAAATCTAGGTAAGTTAACCCTAAATTCCAATTTCAGGCATTTAAGGAAAGCAAAGTGGATGCCCTAGAGTTTTGACTCGTTGCCTAACTGTACAAAAAATTGGTCCACAAGATCCGTTGCTTGAGCCTAGATCAGGGGCAGAGAGGATTTGGGAACTTGTCGGCTTTGCGTGCGGGGCCCCAGCCCGTTGAAAATTTCAACATCTTGCCACCCGCGTGTGAAGGGCAGAATGATTTCGCTATCGACCTGGGCCCCCAAACACCTGGCGATCAAGGACTCTGTGATGATGACCTCAATGCCCCTAAAATAGGTTCAGTCCTCATGCCAATTAGCAAAAAAGGCGTCGTCTAGGAGGGCCGGGTCACCCACGAGCCGCTGCAAGACGTCATTCCAACCGCACCGCTCCACCAATTGCCACAACTCCTCATCTCCTTGAAACACTGCACAATCAGGCTCGTACGTCGACATGACCCCCATCGCGGCTTCAATCTCTTTCCACACAACTGTGACCTGGGAAATCACCTATGGAGGGGGGGCACAGTCTACGTAGCTGGAAAATTTTGCGATTCCGCAGCTTCCACGTTACCCATAAAAGTAGCGTGGCTTGAAAATCGCCCGTGAAGTTCATCGGGGGGGGGGGGGGGGGGGGGGNGGGGGAGGAGGGGGCCGAACCCACTTCCTGGCACGTGGAGTGCATGTAGGCGCATTGATAAATGAAGTGTTGCACGGTCTTGGGTGCGGTGCCACACAGTGGATAAGTGTTGTCCAGAACGAGGCCTCGTCTGCATAAGAGCGCCCAAACAGGTAGTGCATCATTTTTAATCAGCCACAGGAAGACTTTACTTTTCTCGGGTAGTTGTCCCTGCCAGATCTACCGCCAGCCTGGTATCGGCAGGTACATGGCCATCAACAGGCAGCATGGCTCAAAATTTGACCACCCCTGTGCCTGCATTCTTCGTGTGTGGCCACAGAGTGTCTACCAGGGCTTTGAGTCCTACACTCTCACCTCCCACCGTCTGTACTTTGCATTCATTACTCAAACCCATTAGGCCGGCTCCCCAAACTGGCTCGTGAAATGGAGTAACAAGCGTTGTTGGCCCAACATCAGCTCATCCTCAAACTTTGAAACGCCCAGCCCCCTGCATTACGAGGGTGTGACCCAATCCCAATTTACAAGGTGAATTCTGCACCCCCTTTGGCCCCCGGCCAAACAAACTGACAAATGCGCATGTTGAGGTTGTCAATAATGGTGCTCGGTGGGGTGGCAACCACAGCCACAAAGTGGGCCATTGCCGTGAGTACCCCCGAAGCCACCACCATCTACCCCTTCTTGGTCAGGAAGCAATTGACCCAGTGTCCCACCCGTCTTTCAATCTTTTCCAACAGTGTTCCCCAAGACATACACCACCCCCACCAGAAAAGTGGGATACCCAAGTATCTCTGACTGTTCCGAAAGGAATGTTCAAGACTTGCACCACTTGACTCTTTACCTATGTCCACGTTGACAAAGTAAGCCATTGACTTAGCCCTATTAATCTCCAGCCCAAGCTCGTCCACCAACCATGAAAGTGTCACATTGATGCACCACGCTTGTGGGACCCCGATGCGACTAAGCAATATTGTGTCATCCATGTAATGCTTAGCCAAACATTCCACCCCTGCAATTTCCAAACCGCCAACCCCCGCCGCCTTGGAGTAATGCTGCAGCAAATCCATAACGATAATGAAGAGTAGGGGCAAGAGGGGGTCTCCCTGCCACAACCCCCTCCCAGGTGAGGAGAGGCCCCCCAATGTCAAAAGAGAAACCTGCAGATGATTGCAGGTGGATGCAGAGTTGGATAAAGCCCAGGTCCAAGCCTTTTCGTTACATGATGGTGGTCAAGGCTTCCCAGCTAAGTGTATTGTATGCTTTAGTTATGTCTAGCTTGAGATAGAGCCCTGGGAAATTCGACAATCGAAAAGAATGAAACACCTCCTGCATGAGAAGCACTTGGTCCTGCAGGGTCTGACCTTGTATGAAACCTGTTTGGTTTACCCCCACCAGTTTAGGCATTAGAGGAGCTAGCCTACAGATGATCATCTTGGAGAATAACCAAATCAAAATGTTGTAGACCCTAATAGGTCGAACATGTTCTGGGTGATGCACCTTCGCCTGCTTGGGGATGCACACAATTCAAGAACAATTAAGCTCCCTTCGGACCTACCTCTTGGCCAACATAAGGTTGAAAGCGTCTAGAATGTTGAACCCCACTATATCTAGGAAGGTCTTGAAAAATTTGAGGCTCCAACCATCCGGCCCTGGCACCTTTCCTCCCAACATATCGCTGATTGTTGCTATTAGTTCCTGCTAGGAGAACGGAGCCAACAATCTAGCGTTATCCTCCTCGTTTAGCACCTGCGCAATTCGAACCAATATGGGCTTTGTGGGTTGCTTGGCCCAGATCGTCTCCCAATATTGCGTCAACTCCCTAGTGGCACTCTGTGGCTCATCAATTATCCCCCCCTTGATGGTGTGCAATCTATGTGGTTGGCTCCATCCATGTGTCTTGGCGACAGCAAAAAAGAAGTTCGTCTACCTATCCCCCTCCTAGAGCCATCTAATCCATGATCTTTGTTTCCAATATGTCTCCTCCTCCAAGTAAAGGGCCTAAAGTTGTCACAGGATGTTCTGCTCTTCTTCATGTAGATCCTCCCCAACCTCCTACCTGATTTGGATCTGAGTCAACCTAGCCCGAAGCACCGTGCGACCCATCCAGAAAGAGAATTTGTCCTCCACTGGTAGGGACCAGATAGCCCACTTCAAATGAAAAAAGCCTTCTTTGAGAAAATTCCTGGGGTCTCCCCTGTGTTGCTGATAGTCTGCCCAAATGTCCTCAACTAACGACCACAACCATGGCTTGTACAACCAAGTTGCCTCAAAACAAAACGACCATGTTGTCTGGTTCCGTTCGGGCCCAAGTAGACAAACCAGGGAGCGATGGTCTGAGGCCACCCGTTCCTATCCCGTAACCCGTGCAGCCAACCGGAGGAGGAGGTTAGAACTGATGCAAATCCAGTCAATTCTAGAAAGGACGTGGTCAGGGCCTTTCTACCTATTGCTCCGAGTGAACTGGCAATTCTCAATGGGCAAATCCACCAACAAGTGCACCACCATGAAATCCTAAAACTCCTGGGTGCCGAAAGGGGGGCCCTCAACACCTGACTTTTCCCATGGGTGTAATCTTTGGTTGAAGTCCCCCACGATTTGCCATGCTAGGTGGTCTTGCACCAATGTCACCACGTGCTCCATCTCCTGCAACCTCTATTCCCACATCAGTGGCCCATAGAAGTTAGCTAGCCATATACCCCGAGAGGGGATATGAACTATTATGGTCCATTGTGAAGAGTCAACCAACATCATGTCATAGCGGGCTAGGATAGCCATACCCCTTGCTTGACCCACGCATGGGTGTAGATGGACTTTCCTACTATCCCAAATGAGATAGTGTGATTCTGTTGCCTGTAGCTTGGTTTCTTGGAGGCATACAATATCGCATTCCTCATCACAAACAATTCTTCTCAGGGCATTTCTTTTATAGGGTGTACCATGTCCCCTATAGTTCTAGTTGAAGACTTTCATGTATGCCCTAACAAGCGGCATTGGTAGATCTCCCAGAGGGTCTTCTGTAGTCCCAAGTTAATGTTTCATTGTGCTTGTTTAGCCCTGGAGAGACTCTCGCATGGGCGGCTTGGGTGACTCGCCCCCCCCCCCCCCCCCCCCCCCCCCCCCCCCCCCCCCCNTGGCTCCATCTCTGAGAGCTTACAGGACATGGTGCTCCCCCTTACCACATTGACCCATTCACCCAAGGGGGGAGCACTATCCCCAGCATCATTGGGTCAGCTGATGAGGGTGAGGTGTGGGGGGTGTTGGCGACAGTGTTGTAAACCTATTGTGGGGTAAGGCGGGGGGCAGGTGAGAGATGAAGTGGGGAATGTCATGGGAGGGGGTGGGGGGGTTTGCAATGTTGCTTTTGTGGGTGGGGGGGTCTACGAAGTTGCTTTTGGGGGGGTGGGGATGGAGGTGGAGGTGGGGGTTGTGTTTGTGGTGGGTGGGGGGGTTTTGAGGGTGGTGACAGTTTGTGGGGGAGCAGTTGAGGTTGTGGTGGGTTCGGTTGGCCCTTACGTCCCACCGTAACCCAGCCCCCACCCTCAACTAGCTACCGAGCCTGATCTCACGTTCGCATTAGCCCGTCCATCTGAAATTGGCAATTAGTTTCATGGTGGCTGAGTTTCCCACAACATGTGCATCCGTTACTCCTGCCCTCTCAGGCCTTCGACCCCTATTCTTGGACTAGCTCTGCCTCCAAGTTCTCAAACTCAACCTGAAGGTGTTCCTCCCCTCCCAGAAGCTCCAGCACTATTTCCCTGACGAGGTCTTTGGCAGAGAGATTCCGCCACACGCAAAAACAAGCAAGCCCAATCCGCACCATTGTCTACGTGACCCTGTCAAAGGCGATAAACTCCTCGAAAAACCCTGCCACCCATTTCAAGGAACCCTAAATTCCACATCTCCCAAGGAATCCCAAACACCATCACCCACACCGGGGTATGAGCAAACAGGTCTAGCTCACGGTGTGCCCCCGGCCGTCAAGGGTCAAAGCCAACCACCTAGCGCCATAGAACCATAGTCCCCCCAACAAAACTGTGTCCCTATCCTGTTGAGCCAGGAAAATGAATAGGAGCAACTCCTTTGATAAACTTCGGACCTCAACCGGTCCAACCTTCCAATTCTCCTTCACCCACCAGTGAATCAACTCCATCCAGGGGAGGACACGAAACAACCAATAAGACTCCATTGCATAGTCCGAACCCCCTTCGTCGGTGGCCCACTAACACGGAGGCACATGGTACCGTCGGTACGGGAGTGTTCTTCAATTTCCCCACTAGAAGCTCCATATTCATCTCCCCCGCAGCCTTCCTTGACCCTGGCTAGGTCTGGCTCTCTGAGGTCAGCTGAAAGTTCGTGGCCATTCCCGCGTTTCACTTATTCTCCTCCGCTCGCACGTCCCGCGGTGAGCCCCTGGTTTGCGTCTCCTTCTGCCGCTCCGTCGTCGGCCGTTTTACCTGTGCTCGCCTCGTCGTTCGCCTGTTTCAACGTTCCTTCGCTCTGCTGTTCCTTTGATTCGCCTTCCATCCGCTATTCCTTTCTAATGCAGTGATATTTTTAGACAGCAACCATGTATGATAATTTCATTCTCTAATTATCTATTGTTTCTCTGCCTTGGATTGATTGATACTTGTTTTCCCTCCCGAAAATTTTAGTATAAATAAAAAATAGAATTTTCGGCCATTGTTCTATTAGGTTTTACTATTATTTTCTATCCATAACAATAATAAATAAAACAATAAGTAAGCTGAAATTTTAAGATGAAATATGTTATTTCATCACTTAGGAAATGACATGTAGATGGCAAGTATGTTTCAAAAGTAGAATGTAAACATGTAAAGCAAAAAGAAAAAAGTGTAAGTGCAAGTTGAAATTCACGTTAAAACAATTGAGAATAATAAGCTAACAATGACTAGCATATGTCTACCACCTCATCGTTTAGAAACAGTAAAGAAAACAATAGAACGGCTCACTCTGAGTTATCATCTTGGCTAGCTATAACCTTACATGCAATGGAGTGGGAAGGGTGTAACTTTAATTCTTTTTTTTTTTTTTTGAGAAAGTAGTCGGGATTATATTACTGAGAAACGCAAAATATAGTACAAGAGATTACAATGGTGGGCCATTAGTAATGGCCCCCCCATGGCAAGGAAGAATCCCCACAATTTGACAAAATTGCGCCCAAAACCAAAAATCAAACACCGACCCTGGAGCTAACCCAGGGAAATAGCTAGGGGGGCATCCCCCCCCCCCCCCCCCCAAAAAAAAAGGGGGGGCCGCCCCCCCCCCCCCCCCCAAACCAAGGAAAATAGAGGGGGGTGCACCCCCAACTGGCGGGTGAGTCAGAACAGTGGAGAAGACGGGGGGCATCAACCCAGTGGAGGGGGGCAAGCATCCCCCACCACCCAAGCCCGACAAACCCCCTATGGATTCATCGGCAGCTGTCGACAGGTGCAGTCGGGGCGCTCCAGCTCATGGAGGATATCCAGAGTGTTCCGGTGTTCCTCCATATCCATGAAACTGGCCGCCTGCTGGATACCCTGCATGGTTGACTCCCGTCGGCTCCTGTCTGCCCACGAGGCGCCAGCATCCGAATGGAAGCGCACCGAGGTTTGGCGGATATGGCATCTGAGCTCAGCCCAAGAGCTCTCACAGTTGATGCCAAGAATGAGGTACGGGCCCCCCCCCCCCCCCCCTCTTAGCCATTGTCGGGTGTTGTGCTCATGAGCTCAGTCAAGCTGCCATTGTCGTTGGTCCTCCTCCTCTTGAAGCTGCTCCTGCTCTACCCGCTCTGCCTTCTCCCGTTGTCTCTAGGCCATGTCTTCTTGGATCAACTCTTCCTGTACTTGGGTCCGGATTTCATCGATTAGGCAGGCCCTGGCAGCCTCGGCCATGAGGTCCTGCTGCCTCACCCACTCCTGTTCGCACTCAGAGAACTGGGCTTCCAGGTCGGCCCAGGCCTGTGCGAGGGCTTCATGCCATTTCGCTTCCCACTCCCTTCTCTCAGCCTCCCGCGCCTCGTCTGCGGCCCTCTGCGTGGCCTACTGAATCTCCTCGTTCTAGTTCCCATGGCCAGAGGTCTCTGGTGGGGGGGAGACAGGTCTGTCAAGGCAATGGGGGGGGGGAGTGCTGCTCCCGCTGGGTCCTCCGGCCCTGCATGAAGGTGGAACCCCAGAGGGACCAGCCGCTCCCCTATCCGGGCAAAACCATACGGTCCTGGGGCCTTGCCGTGGGGGGGGCGCTCTAGAGAGACCCCCCATAGGGGGGCAGAGGACAAGGGGTGCTGCCCCCCCCCCTCTGCCCCCCGCCATAGGGCCAGAATTAAACCAAAGTGGCGGCCATGGTGTTTGAGCAAGAGGGCCTCCAGAAAAAAGTGGGGGAGGTTGACCTGGCGACCCAACTTGAGACAGCGCAGAAAAGTGAAGTGTAGGCCCTATAACTTGGAACCGTTGCCAGATTGGACAAAAAATCTGTCCACCAGATCTGCTCCCTGGGCCCAGAGGCGGGGCAAGGAAGATTTGGGTACCTGTCAGCTCCTGGTTCGAGGAACGGGCCCATTAAAGAACATTTCTGCGTCTTGCAGGCCGCAGGTGGAACGCAGGATGACCTCTCCAATGATCTGAGCCCCCAGATAGCTGGCAATTGAAGATTCTGTGATCAGGATTTCACGGCCTCAGAAAAAGGTGCGATTATTGGCCCAATTGGAGAAGAACGCGTCGTCTACTAGGTCAGGATCCCCCACTAGCCGTTGCAGAGGGTCAGACTAGCCGCATTGGGTCACCATCTGCCAGAGCTCTTCGTCCTCCTGGAACGCGGCACAGTCCAGTTCAAATGTGGGCGTGATTCCCATTGTCACCTTGATTTCTTTCCATGCGTTGAGAGCCTGGGAGACCAGCCGTGGTGGGGGGGCACCGTTTCTACAGAAAAACAGTGTTGTTTCATGCTTTCCACACTACCCATAAAAGTAGCATGGCCCAAGAATCGCCTGTGAGGTGCATGGGGGGAGGGGGGGCATCGCTGCCGCGAACCACGTGGCGCGCATGCACTCACAGTCAAACACAGAGTGTTGCACCATCTTTGATACTGCGCCGCATGATGGACAAGTGTCATGCTGCAGAATCCCGCGCCGTCGTAGGAGGGCACACATGGGTAGCATGTCGCATCTCAGCAGCCAAAGAAATATTTTGATTTTTTCAGGCAACCGCCCCCCCTGCCATATTCATTGCCAACCGTCGATTCAGGGATATTTGGCGGTCAGTAGGGCACGCGGCTTGAGGCCCCACCATCCTTGAGCTTGCATCACACATGTGTCGGCACAGTGCTTGCCAAGGCCTAGAATCCTGCGCCCCCGTTTCCCAACATAGATATTTTGCATTCATGATGCGGATCCACGGAAGCACCAACCATTGCTGTCCCAGCATCAGTTCATCCTCGAAGGACGTGATGCCCAAACCACCCGCATTCTGGGGGTGCACCACCTGTTCCCAATGGACCAAGTGGAGTTTGCTCCCCCCATTGCCCCCCTCCCAGATGAAGCTACGGATCAACATGTTAATTGCATTGATGATGGCATTAGGGGGGGTGGCAACAGCTGCCACGAAATAAGCGATTGCCATGAGGATTCCCATTGCCACGAGCAGGCATCCTTTGCAGCTTAGGAATCGATTCGCCCAATGGCCCATTCCTCTCTCAATTTTTTCCACCAACGGGCCCCATGCCATGGTTCGCCCCCACCGGAAGAGGGGGATGCCCAGATAGGTGTCATTGCTTGTCCCTGGCAAGATGTTCAAAATTTGTATCACCCGATTTTTAACTTGTTCATCAGCATTAATGAAATGGGCTTAAGATTTGGTCCTATTGATCTCCAACCCCAACTCAGCAGCCAGGCAGGATAGAGCAACGTTGATGCATTGTGCCTGCGGGACCGCCGCCCTACTGAGCAGCATCATATCATCCACATAGTGTTCGGCCCGACATGCCACCCCGACAATGTTCAAACCATCCACCCCGGATGTGCTGCAGTAGTGTTGCATTAAGTCCATGGAGATGATGAAGAGGAGGGGTGAGAGTGGGTCCCCTTGCCTCAACCCCCTACCTGGAGTTGAGATTCCCCACAACCCCCCCCCCCCCCCACGTCAAAGGAGAAACTAGCCGAGGACTGCATGTGAATGCATAGCCAGGTGAACTGCGGATCAAACCCCTTCAGATGCATGATGGACTGCAATGCCTCCCAGCTGAGTGTGTCGTATGCCTTAGTGATATCAAGCTTGAGCAAAGCCCGGGGAAGCTCAAATTTCGAAGCAAATGAAGCACCTCCTACATGAGGAGGATCTAGTCCTGAATGGCCCGCCCCTATATGAAACCCGCCTGGTTGATCCCCACAAGCCTGGGCATGAGCGGTACAAGCCTATGCACCAGAAGCTTGGAGAAGATCCGAATGAGTACGTTGCATACTCCGATAGGGCGGAAGTGTTTAGGGCAATGTGTGTCAAATTGTTTCGGAATGCACACAATGCGGGAACAGTTGATTTCCTTCCGAACCTACCTCTTGGTCAGCATGAGATTGAACGCATCTAGCATATTAGGTCCCATAATATCTAGAAACGTCTTAAAAAATTCAAGGCTCCAGTCATCAAGACCAAGTGCTTTCCCTCCCAGCATGTTATTGATCGTAGCAGTGAGTTCCTACCAAGAGAACGGGGCCAGCAACCGCGCATTGTCATGCTCACTCAACACTCACGACACATGGATCAAGATGGGTCTGGTGGGGTGCTTGGCCCAGATCCCACCCCAGTATTGCGCCAACTCGTGTGCAATTCGTTGTGGATCATCAATTGTCTCCCCGTCTTGATTGTGGAGACAAAGTGGTTGGCTCCCCCCACATGTCTTGGCCATGGCAAAGAAGAATCTGGTTTGCCTATCCCCCTCCCTAATCCATCAGACCCAGGAACGTTGCCGCTAGTATGTCTCCTCTTCCAGGTCAAGGGATTGGAGCTGCCGCAATGTGTGCTGCTCCTCTGTGTGCAAGTCCTCTCCTACTTCCTGCCAGGCTTGGATCTGACCAAGCTGATCCTAGAGTGTCCGCAAGCCCGTTCGAAAGGAGAACTTATCATCCACAGGTAGGGCCCAGATGGCCCACTTCAAACGAAGTAAGGCCTTCTTAAAGAAGTTCCAACAGTCCCCCTGGCCAGGCCGGTAGTTTGCCCAGATGTCCTCCACCAACGGCCTCAACCACAGCTTGGATAACCAGGCAGCTTCGAAACAGAACGATCGTGGGGCCCAGGGTTTATCCGGCCCGATAGAATAGATCAGCGAGCGGTGGTCTGAGGCGACCCGCTCCTGTCCCGAAACACAGACGGAGGAATGGAGGAGGAGGTCAATGCTGACACAAACCCGATCAATGCAGGTGAGGACGCGGTCTGGGCCTTTCCTCCAATTACTCCATGTGAAATGGCAGTTCTCAATGGGCAGGTCTACTAGGGAGAAGGTTGCCAGAAAAGTTTGGAATTCATGCACCCCCCCCCCCCCCCCGCNCCCCGGCGGATTTCTCCCAAAGTTGGTGACGCTGATTGAAATCCCCCACCACGATCCATGATCGATGGTCCAGAATCAACGTTGCCACCTGGGTTAACTCGTGTAACCGCTGCTCCCAGATTTGCGCCCCGTAGAAGTTAGTCAACCAAACCCCTTGTGAGGGGAGCTAGACAGTGATGGCCCATTGTGACGCATCCATGAGAATCATGGTGTAGCGGGCCAGAATGGTGAGTCCACCGACTCGGCCCAAACAGGGGTGCACGTGGGTGGTCCACCCTTCCCAGTGGAGAAGGTGCGACTCCGTTGCCTGTAGCTTGGTCTCCTGGAGGCAAACAATATCATAATCTTTGTCACAAACAATTCTGCATAGGGTATTTCTTTTATAGGGGGTACTTTGTCCCCTACAATTCCAACCGAACAACTTCATGTGTGACTGGGGGTGCAGTGTTGGTAGACCTCCCGGAGGGTCTGTTGGAGCCCCAAGTCGATGTTCCATTGGGTCTGCTTGCCTCTAGCCAGATTCTCGTTCAGCCGGCCAGGTCGGCCTTCTCCACCTCGCATCACTGGGCTGCATCCAGATTCTTCAGGTGTGGTTTCTGTCCCTTGGTGCCTTCGGGTTTTGGAGCCTCGCCCGCCCCCCCCCCCCCCC
>MNCI01027637.1:1869385-1883985 GCA_015680685.1 Gnetum montanum
AACCCACACACCCCATGCTGCCTCCCCCTGATCACCCACAGCCCAACCGAACACTACGAAAAGCTCCCCCCTTTGGGGGAATGGGTTAACATGGTTCGGGGGAGCACCCGAACCCGACAGCGCCAGATGCCGGAGTCCCTCACCGAGGAGGTCAGGTGCAACCCAATGGTGCGGGACGACGAGGGCCGCCCAGGCTGACTGACTGAGACCATATCCAGGAGCAAACAAGCCCAATGGAATATAGACTTGGGGCAACAACAGACCCTTCGGGAGGTCTACCATCGCCGCACCTCTGGTCATACATGAAGGTTTTCAGCTAGAATTGCAGGGGACAGGGTACCCCCTATAAAAGAAATACCCTACACCATATTGTTAAAGAGGAAGACTGTGACATCGTTTGCCTCCAAGAGACCAAGCTGCAAGCAATGGAATCATACCTTCTCCAATGGGAAGGTTGGGTTACCCAGATGCACCCCTGCCAGGGCAGGGCCGAGGGCCTTACCATTCTGGCACGTTGCACCATGCAATTGGTAGACACACTTCACAGTGGTCCATCACCATCCAAATTCCCGCTCAAGGAATCTAGCTAACCAACTTCTACGGGGCACAAGCTTGGGAGCTGAGACTGCAGGAGCTGAACCGGGTGGCGACGCTGGTGCCAGACCACCGTTCCTAGATGGTGGTGGGCGACTTCAACCAGCGCTTACACCCTTGGGAGAAGTTTGGGCGAGCTCCCCCTGCCCCCCCCCCCCCCCCCCCCCTCTGCCTTCGGGTGCACAGGCTTTCCTAGACTTCCTGGCAACTCACTCCCTGGTAGACTTACCCATTGAGAACTGCTAGTTCACTTGGAGCAACCAACGAAAAGGTTCAGATCATATCCTCTCCCACATCGATTGGGTCTGTGTCAACTCCGACCTCCTCCTCTGCTCCACCATGCACATGACGGGGCAGGAAAGAGTCACCTCCTATCACCGCTCACTGGTTTGTTCGTTCGGACCGGATAAGCCCTAGGCCCCACGCCCTTTCCGTTTCGAGGCCACATGGCTCTCCAAACCGTGGTTACAACCTTTGGTTGAGGATATCTAGGCTGATTATCGACCTAATCGTGTTGACCCCCGAAATTTCCTCAAAGAGGCCCTGCTTTGTCTAAAGTGGGCCATTCGGGCCCTCCCGGTGGAGGAGAAATTTTCCTTCAGATCTGGTCAAAGGGTGGTTTGGGATCAGCTCGGTCAAATCCAGGCCTGGCAGGAGACTAGGGAGGACTTGCATCTGGAGGAGCTGTGTCTCCTATGTCAACTCCAGAACCTTGACGTAGCGAAGGAAATGTATTGGCGGCAGTGCTCCTGGGTTAGATGGCTCTGAAAAGGGGACAGACAGACAAAATTCTTCTTTGCCATGGCCAAAACTCGAGGTAAGAGCCAAGCCCGTTGCTTGTGAACCCAGACAAGTGAAGTTATCGACAACCCGTAGGGGATCACCAATGAGATGTCATAATACTGGGGAAAATTTTGGACCAAGTGGCCTACTCAACCCATCTCGGTCCACGTGGAGAAGGTGCTACACGAAGGAGACAACAGGCAGCTGATGGCCCCCTTCTCTTGGCTAGAACTGACTACCACTATCAACAGCATGCTAGGAGGGAAAGCGCTTGGACCTGACGGATGGTCCCTTGAATTCTTCAAGAGTTTTTTGGATATTGTGGGGCCCAATATCCTGGATGCGTTCAACCTCATGTTAGCCAGGAGACAAGTGCAATGGGAAATCAACTACTCTCGAATCGTGTGCATACCCAAGCAATTTGACGCACACCACCCGGAGCACTTCCGTCCCATTGGAGTGTGCAACGTCCTTATCCGAATCTTCTCCAAGCTCCTGGTCAACCGGCTCGGGCCTCTTCTGCCCAAGCTAGTGGGAATCAATCAGGCTGGTTTTGTGCAGGGTAGGACCTTTCAGGTTCAGGATCAGGTTCTCCTCATGCAGGAGGTGCTGCACTCCCTCCGGACTACGGGCTTCCCCGGCCTATGTCTCAAGCTTGATATAGCTAAGGCATATGATACGCTCAGTTGGGAAGCCTTGCAAGCCATTATGCATCAAAAAGGGTTTGACCAAAGTTCATCCAACTGTGTATACACATCCAATCCTCCGTCGGTTTCTCATTTGATGTAGGGGACGGCTGTGGGGCTTCTCATCCCCTGGTAGGGGTTTGAGACAGGGCAACCCACTTTCGCCCTTGCTCTTCATCATTGCTATGGACCTTATGCAACATTATTGTAGCACGTCCGAGGTGGAGGGCTTGGACATTGCTGGGGTGGCCTGCCGAGCTGAACACTAAGCAGATGACACTGTGCTGCTCAGTCGAGCAGCGGCCCCACAAGCACGCTATATTAACACGGCCCTGACCCAACTGGCAAAGGAGTTGGGATTAGAAATTAACCACACCAAATCTACGCCGCATTTCATTAATGTTGATGCACAAGTAAAAGGCAGGGTGGTGCAAATCCTAGACATCCAACCTGGGACAACTAAAGACACATACCTGGATATCCCGCTGTTCCAATGGGGCCAAAACAATTCGTGGGGGCCACTCATGGAGAAGGTTGAAAGGTAGATGAACCACTGGGCCAATCGCTTCCTAACTCGCAAGGACCATCTCCTCGTGGCAACCGAGATTCTCATGGTCGTCACACGATTTGTGGCGGCCGTTGCCACCCCCCCAAACGCCATCATCCAACAGATTAACAAGATGGTCCGAAGCTTTGTTTGGGGGGGCAGAGGGGGGGCAAGCTTCACCTCGTGAATTGGACCTGCATTGTGCGCCCCCGTAAGGCGGGGGGCTGGGCATTACGTCTTTTGAGGACAAAATCATGTTAGGGCAGCAACGGCTCCTGCACCGCCTAACGCGCCTACACGGGGAGCCAAGTCAGTGGACCCACATCATCAATGGTAAGTACACGCAGTGGAAGGCCGGGACGAGTGCCTTGCAGCCCTGGCAGACGATATGCTAGCACGCACGAATGATGCTGACCCAGGGTTGGCTGGACCTCAAGCCGTGTGCCCTGCTGTCAGCGAAATATCCACTAGAGGATGGCTGGCAGCGAATCTGGCGCGAGCGGCTCCCCAAAAAAATAAAAATCTTTTTATGGCTGGTACAGTCTGATGCGCACCCCGTACATGTTGTTCTGCGCAGGCACGGCATCATGCAAGACGACACATGTCCTTGCTATGGCGCCACGCCCGAAACGATCGCACACTTTGTTTATGACTACACCTGCATGCGCGCCACTTGGCGAGAGGCGGCGGTGCCCCCCCCCCCCCCAAGGCAGTTGACAAGCAACTCTTGGGTGTCAATGCTTTTATGGGTGGCTTGGAAGGCACGCAACTGCACAGTTTTCCAATAGGACAGGCTGCCCCCCCCCCCAGCAGCTAATTGCTCAGACCTATCGTGCGTGGAACGAAATCAGAGCAGCCATGGGTGTAACGCCGACATTTAAGCTTGACTGGGCCGCCTTCCGGGATGATGAGGAGCTCTGGCGGCTAGTTACCCGGTGCAGCTAGTCTGGCCCGCTGCAGCGGCTGGTCGACGACCCGGATCTCGCAGACGACGTGTTTTTCGCTAACTGGGATGGCGACTGGACCACCTTCCAAGGACGCGAGATTCGCGTCACCGAATCTGCTATCGCCAGCTATCTGAGGGCCCAGGCCACTGGAGAAATCATTTTGCCCACCACCCGAGGCCTACAGGATGCTGAGCTCTTTTTCGATGAACCTGTGCCACAAACACAAAGCCGATAGGTTCCCAGATCTTCCCTCCCCCGTCTCTGGGCCCGAGCGGCCGATCTGGTGGACCATTTTTTCATCCAATCTGGCAATGGGTCCAAACTTCAGGGTTTACACTTTGTCTTCATGCGTTGTTTGAAGTTAGGCCTCCATATTAACCTCTCGTGTTTTTTCTTGGAGGTTCTTCTTCTTAAATGACACGGCCGACATTCAACGTTGATCCTGGCTCTGTGGAGGGGGGCTGGGGGGTGCCAAGGCCGTCATCCTCTACCCCCTGGGGGGGTCACCCCTGCTACCCCCCCTGACCCCCTCGGCCTCGCCCAACCAGGGGACTCGCTGGACTCTGCCAACAACAACCTTCGCGTGGGGACACCACTCCCAGCGAGGCCCACGCCTCCCTGCTATCAGGACAGCTTCCCCCTTACCAGACCCCCCCCCCCAACGACCGCTCCAACTGGGCTAAGGAGCTACAACAAGCCGAACAGCAAGCTGCAACCGCTACGCGGGAGGTAGAGCGACGGGAGTGGGAGGCCAAGTGGAACAAGGCCCTTACCCAGTCTCGGGCTGACCTAGAAGCCCAGTTCCACGAGCGGGAACAAGAGTAGATGCGACAACATGAGCTAATGGTAGAGGCTGCTCGGGCCCGGCTCATTGACGAGATCCGGGCCCAGGTGCGGGAGGAGTTGAGACAGAAGGACGTGGCCCGTAGAGCTCAAGAGGAGGCGAAAAGGGCGGAGCAAGAACGCTTACAGGAGGAGGAGCAGAGACAAAGACAACTTGACCAGGCACACGAGCACAGTACCCGACAATGGCTTTTGGGGGGGGGGCAATGCCCGTACCTCATTTTGGGCATCAACTATGAGAGCTCCTGGGGGAGCTCCGGAGACATATTTGGCGAACCTCAATGCGTTTTCATTCGGACGCAGGGGATTCCCCGGCGGATTAGAGCAAGCGGGAGTCCGCTATGCAAAGCATCCAACAGGCAGCAAACTTCATGGACACCGAGGAGCATCGCAACACCTTGAACCTGCTCCATGAGCTTGAACGTCTGCACTGCGCCTACCGTCATTTGCCGACTCGCCCCTAAGGACCCCTCCCCCACCGGCGACAGGTTCTTTTTGCTTCTTATGCCCCCCCCCACGCTTTTGGTTTTTGCGCCCCGCCCCCCTTTCTTTGTTGTTGGTGGGGGTGCACCCCCCCTTTCTTGTTGTTGGTGGGGGTGCGCCCCCCCCCCCCAGGGGGGAACATTTTGTCGATTGGGGTGTCGGTGTTTTGCACGGGGGTTTCCACCCCCTCCTTTTTTCTCTACAGGTCATTTCTGATGACTCTCGAATTGTATACTCTTGTACTATAATTTTTCAGTAATACAATCCTAAACATTCTCTCAAAAAAAAAACCTAGGCATTCCAAATAATGGAGAAATCATCCTTCCCTCTAGTCAGAGTCTTTAGGATGCAAAGATATTTTTCCAAGGTCTAGTGTCATACATCATCTAGTGGCCAAGTGCCCAAGTCTCATCTACCTCCTCTTTGACAATAGGCAATTGACCTTATGAATCATTTCTTTGTTCAATTAGGTAATGTCTAGAAGTTGCAAGAGGTTTATTTTGGATTCTTGCAATGCTTGTAATTTTGGAGGTGAGTAGACCTTCTGAAATTTTTTCTTACAACTTTCAAACCTAAGCATGGTGGTAAACACTCTAGCCTCATTCTCACCTTGTGGGAAGCAGCAACTCCTAGCCTTAGGCCTAGCAAGAACTTCTTGCCACCAACAGGTTCTCCCAATGTTATAGGATATGTCCACTGTCACACAAAGGCACCTTGTCTTCCTACTCAAAGAACAATGAGACTACAGAGCCCATCCCCAGAATGATCAACAAGAGTGTCATTCCATCTATGGAACAATGAGGACAGCCTGGCTTTGCTGTAGATCAAAAGGAATCAAATCTATTATGAGCTTGAAGAGAAGATGCAGAGCATGCTAGGGTAGAAGCTAAAAGAAATGGAGGATAGCCTTAGAATAGAAATGGAAGCCAAAATTCACCATTGACCTTCTCCAAGCCCCTAAAGACATGGAGGTGTGCTTGAAGTGGAAGGTGCAATGCAGACAGTTGATTGAATAGGAAGAGGCTAGGAGGAAATAGTTGATGAAGGAGGCAATGCTTAGGAGCGAACAAGAGAGTGAGCTCAAGCAACAAATCAGAGAGGATCTTTGGAAGAAAGTGGAGGATGCAACGCATAGGAAAATATAGGAAACCCAAAGACATCAAGAGGGGATCAAGGAACAAGACAAGATGCACATGCAATTTAGCAAGAACCATGAGTCAAATACAATGCATTGGTTTTGGTTAGGGAATTGTCCATATCTCACCATGGGCATCACTATGGTTACATCATGAGAGGATCTAAGATCATATATTAGGTGTATGTCATTCATGTTTCAGCTTGACAAGGCAGGACACATGTCATTCGTGTTTCAGTTTGACAAGGCAGGACCCATGTCATTCATGTTTCAGTTTGACAAGGCGGGACACATGTCATCCATGTTTCAGTTTGACAAGGCAGAACACGTAGAAGCTAAGGAACAAGAATAGCAGCAAGAAAGATACAAGATATTCCAACAAGCTACAGCCTTCCACTAAAGAGGAAAGGGATATTGTCGGCATGGTTAATATGCAAGAGAAGCCACGTTGCATTTGCAAATATCTACACTTTCCATAATGACATGTCATGTTTGTCATTTTGTCAATAGAGTTTGTATTCATTTTTTTGGTTTTGTTGGGCATTATGTTTATGAGCTGGGGATTGGTTCCTTTTTGGGCCTATTTTGTAGCTGGGCACTAGTCGTCATGTTGTTGGAGTCCACTGGATGGGGGTATCCCTCCCCTAATTTTGATGTCTTTGCTGATGCAGGAGGTATCTCTCCCCTTGTAAGAAATTTTTTGTAATATAATATACCCTAACTCTTTTTAAAAAAAGTAAAAAAAAAAACCTCTTTTAGCCCTTGAGGCATAACATAAAGAATTTTATTTTATTTTTGGTCTTTCCAAATTTGATTGCTCAATAATTAGCATTCACATAATAGCACTTAAAGATAATTATCCAAAATTTATATGAACATAGACCAAAACATGAACAAGAGACGCCCACACTAATATGTATACAGTTCATAAAGAAATATTCTAATTAGTTTAAGAAATTATTTCAATACAAATAGGTCCTACAACACATGAATATTTATTAAAGCATAATAACAACCTTGAAAATAATACAACAATTGAGCTCCACCTCTATTCAACATTCATTTTGTTCATTCCATTAATATATGCTAAATCAGTCAGTAGTACAAACTTAGTACCTTTCGCCTACTAATACACAATACACATTAGCATAACCCACATTAATCACAAAGAAGAATAACTGATCATTCAACTAATTATGAACACATCATGAAACTAATACATAAAAGAGATGCTATTCAACATACAAGTCATGGGCACATCAACAACACTAAAATACATCACAGTTATGAAATCGACAAATCAGCACCAAATCATATAAATATGAACATAAGTATATTAGCAACACTGTAAATTCTTGAAAGGGCTGTTCACAATGTTGTGGAGGAGGCCCAAGCCAAAATTAGGGAGTTGGCAGCAAAGAAGGCCATGGCTAAGGCAATGGCAAAATCTCTAAGGAAGTGTGCAACTGCGGCACAAGAGAGGGCGATTGACGAGGCTGAGAAGCAGGCTAGATGGGAGGAGAGGCATGTCTAGGAGGCCAAATGGGAGGCCCAAGAACTGGAGTTCGAGTATTGTCTAGGCCTGGCAGAGCGCCAATTTGCTAAGCAGGAGAAAGAGTTGAAGCGAAGTTGGGAACTGCAGGAGTCGACGAGCTAGGTAGTGCTCAAAAACTCTTTGAGGGAGCAGCTCAGAGCAGAGCTTAGGGAGGAGGAGACAAACAATGCCGAGATGGAGCAAGCCAAGTAGGAGCAACAAGAGCTAAAGCAGCGAGAGGTGGATGAGATGCAGAGACAACTTGATCATGTGCATGAATGAGAGGCTAGCATGTGGTTACAGTCGAGCAAGTGTCCATATGTGGTGTTGGACATTTGCTACAACACATCCTGGCTAGTGTTGTGCAGACATATTAGGAAGACCACTACTAAACTGCATCTTGATAAGAAGGGGATAGTTGAGGAGCATGCATGCAAGGCTAAGGCTGCGAAGGAGTTTCAGCAAGCAGCAACGTCTGTTGACACTGAACGCCACTGCACAGTGCTAGATGCTATTCATGCACAGGAGCAAGTGACTTGTCCTTGTGTACGATTGCCTAGGTAGCTCTAATCGTAGGCAGATGGGGTTGGGTTGTGGTGGTCTTGTTTGTTTTGTGTATTGCTTTTCAGTTACCTACAAGGGCTAGTTGTGGTTCCCAGAGTTGGATTGATCTCACCCATTGACACAGGATTTTTCTAGTTGTAACTGGTTGTCAAACACCTGCTAGTTTGCAAGAAAGTCATTATGGAAGGGTAAGCATTGGCCATGGGACTTATGTCCCCTTTCTAGGGGGGTGTGACCGGGGCTATGGGGGGAAGGCTGGGGATTGAAACCCCCATGTTTTGTCGAAATTTTGCACAAGGATTTATCTTCCCTTTCTGGCAGACGTGTGGGGGTGTGGGAATAGCCCACATGTTTGGTCTAAATGTTGCTGCTTGTACATATTCCAATTTTAGTAATACTATTTTGCCCAAATGGCAATAATTTGAAATGAGTGGAGACAAAGCAAGAGCGAGAGTGGAAGAGTCAGCAAGCACGGGCGATGCGAGTTGGGCAAGGGGCGACGGCAGGGTTCAGCAACAAATGGACAAACTAACATCAAGGCATGCGGAGTGGAGGTTGGATCAGGAAAGGGCGATGTTGACCCCGCAATTGGGCTGTGGGGTGGAGATGAGGCCCATGAGTTCTTTGGGACATCATCCCAAATCAACAACTCCTTGCATTTGGAGGTTCCTCGCATGCCATCAAAGGGTTTGAACATGGTTGAGCAAAGCCTTATTGGCCGATTCGTTTCGAGTGGCATGAGGCCCAAGTTGGAGCTCGTCTAAAAGTGGGTCATTGCTACATGGGGCCTTGAAAATGTCAATGTGAGAAGTTTAATGGAGGAATTAATCCTCTTTGTTTTCCAAAGTATCCAAGATCGTGATAGGGTATTGTTGAGAGGTCCGTGGTTTTTCAGTGCTTGAGGGCTGGCTCTTACATCATGGTGCCCAGGTGCACACCTGGACCGAGACCTTTTTTCTCATGCTCAGGTATAAATCCAAATCTCAGGGATCCCCTAGGAGCTCTGGATGCCAACTTTCATAATGTCATTGGTAGCATTCTTTGGGATTTCATTGCACTAGACAAGTTCACAATGTCTATGGAGCACATGGGTTTTAACTGATTCTGCGTTTAGCAATCCCTGTCCCCCTACAGATCTGCTCAAGGAAGTGGTTATGGCCCTCCCACCCAAGGAGGAGCACATATCGGTTGAATACAAAAACTTGCTAGTAGAGAACTCTTTGGCCAACACCAGGGCTGACCATTGTACGTCTTATGGCAAGCTTAGCCATACCACTAAAAGCATGTAGGGTCAATGTTGGAGACCTTGCCGCCAAGCAGGCAAACACAGATGGCTGGATGAAAGTGAAAATGCAAGGGCACAAGGCACCACAAGCATGTTTTGACATGGGGCCAAGAGGGCCCAAAGGGCCTAGTAGGCCACCAAATCGGAATGCGACTCTAAAGATGGATAAAGTGTTGCTTGTGCTAGGTGTGAGGCTGACTTCTGCCAGTGGGGCAATCCCACAGTTGAGTCCAGGGCCACATCCTGAGGAGGGTTTTGCTATGCCTCCGGATTTGCCAATGCATGGCAATGAACTGCCTCCCCTAGGGAACAAGGTGTCCATGGTTCGGGGGTTGGACCAAGCCCAATATGGGGGAGGTGTCGTAGCCTTGTGCTGAAGTTGGGAGAGGTTCTGGGTTTTAGCAAAGGTTGGGAAGGTCAATAGGTCGTCGACACCACTGGTACACAACAAACAAACCTAGTTGGAAATTGATTTAGGGATGTGAACAACCTTGAAAGAGGTCTACCGAAAGAGATTGACTACTAGACAATGAAGATCATGACCTGGAACTATAGGGGGCAAGGTAACCCCTATAAATGCCATACCCTAAAGGAGATTGTGCATCGGGACCAATGTGATGTTGTTTGTTTGCAAGAGACCAAGCTACAACAACAGGAATTTGGGTTTCTTCAATGGAATGGTTGGCAAGTTTACCAGGTGGCTTGCCGCAGGAGAGTTGGTTGTTTAGCCATGATGTCCCGGCTGAATTTCCAACTTGTGGATTCCTCATATTGGAGCATTACCATTTGGCAGCTTTCTCCAGGTCTCTATCTCACAAACTTCTATGGGGAGTAGAAGTGGAAGAAGCGGCTTAACAAACTTTAGTGGGTTGCAATGGTGGTCCTTGATAGGCAACAGTGGATTATCATGGGGTACTTTAACCAACGCTTGCACACTTGGGAGAAGATGGGAGAAGACTGCAGTACGCCTACGAGTGCAAAGTAGTTAGAACGGTTCTTGCAACAACATGATCTTGTGAACTCCATTTATAGTAGACTAAGGTAGACAGAGGTAGTTGTGGCGGCTAGGCTTCAGCCAGGCCACACGACATTCACGCTGGAAGATGCCTAGGAGGCAGCACATGCCACAGAGGAAACTGTGCTGGGGGAAGGCTCATCTACCATGCAAATCAGGATCAAGGAGAAAAGGGAAGAGGCTGCTCTCAAGGTGCGAGATGAGGGATGAAGGGTCTGGGAAGCAAGGTGGTTGCTTAGGAGGAGGCCTTCCAATGGCAACTAGCTAAGCTGGAACTCCAGCACCAAGAAATAATAGACACACTTTGGTGATAGAGGGAGGGTGAGAACGCGACTACTAGGGCAACGATGGAAGACCAACTTCACAAAGAACTGAAGGAGGAGTTGCACCAAGAAGAGCTTTGGCGGTAGATACTAGAACAAGAGGCAAAGGCGTAGATGGAGCATCAGCAAAGGGAGGACGCAGTGTGCCAACAATAGCTGGATTGGGCACACAAGCAGAACAAAATCACCTAGCTTTGAGAAGGGAAATGTCCCTACGCCCGCATGCATATCAACTAGAACTCGTCATGGCTGGAGCTACACCAACACGTCCAACTTGCTGCAACAAAACTGCACCCTAATGGTAAGGGTATTGTGGCCGCTAGGGCACGCAAGCCTAAGGCCTTTAAGATCTTTCAACAAACGACCACGTTTGTCAATACTGAAGCGCATCTCATGCGGCTTGACATACTCCACTCATAGTATAGGCTTGATTGTAAGTGTGTGCATCTTCCTAGACACCTCTAAGGAGTTTGGGCTACTATTTTGATGAGTTTTGCTATGTTTCTCTTGTCTAGTTTACTGTTTGATCTGAAGGTCTAGTTTGCCAAGAAGGTAGTTGGTTTTTGTTTTTGGAACTATCTATTCATAGTTGGGTATGTATCTAAGGGTCCAAGGGACCTGTTTTTTCTTGCTTTGGTTGTGGATAGGGGAAGTCTGTACCCAGCAGGGTAAGTGGATGGTTGTGTGGGGGTTGACAATCATCCCATTTTTTGACATATATCACCCCCCCCCCCCCCCCCCCCCCCCCCCCCCCCCCCCCCCCCCCCCCCCCCCCCCCCCCCCCCCCCCCCCCCCCCCCCCCCACCNNNNTTTTCTCAAAAAATACTATTTTGCCCAACCTTCACACAAAAAAACACTCTAAACTCTATCATTAAATCAGAGATAGTTCTACAAATCGACACCAACCACACACATCATCACAACAAAGCAAACTTACAAACACTGACAAAAACGCAAGAAAATGGGTTATTACATACAGATAGTAAAACAACAATAGTCATGTCATTTTAATAACCAATATCAGTCAAAATCAAGTCCTAGGAATTTGCCATAAAGTTCAATACGATCTTTGAAATAATGCCAATAAGTTCCATCAGCAATAAACTAAATCTTACTTCTGCACATCGAGACCAATCCTGTAGAATAGAAGCACCTCGCCTATTGGCATTTTAAAAAGAACAGGATTCCACATTGGAACATCGGGTTCTTCATCGACAACTTCAGGTGCACTCCAAATCCCATTCTAAATAAGAAAAATAACAGTCAAGAAGCAAGCCAGTTATATGGTGATAAAATTTCAAGTTAAGGTTAATCTCATTGTCATTTAAATAATATAAACAAATATACACGAGCCATTCTGCAGGATCCACTAATGATCCCTTCAAAATTTACTGCATCTCAGAAATTTTCCTACTGATACCTAACAAAAATTAAGGACTTAGACATGCATTAAAGGATACCATCATAAATGCAACAACCAATAATCATCAATAGTATTTTAGGAAAATTCTAAACTCCAGAAAAAAGGTTATTGAAGCATTGCTTGTCATGCTAATATCATAGAGTGTGACTTGCTGGATAAAGCATGTGACTTATAGCCTACAAGTCAGAGTTCTGATAACAATGGGTTATTGCTAATATATAAAGGCATTGCAAAAAAATTGATTGAAACTGGACTAGTGCAAAAGATCCCTAGAGCCTAGGAGGTAACAAAAAACAGTTTTGGTTTCAGAATCTAACTTAACCACTAAATTATAAATGCCTCTTGCATTTTAGCCTAAAGTAATCTTACCTAACACTTTGTATGAGCACTTGGGCAACATTCTGATAAGAGGGTAGCAAAAAATACTATGTGAATCGCTTGGTTCAAATTTAGTTTCAAAACTAAATACACATTGATTCAGATTGATGAATACTTAAAGTTCCACTCTGTTTTCTCTCAAACAAACTATGTTTCTTCTCCTTTAGCCATCACATAATAGGTTGACGAGAAAAGGTCCAGTTGTATCTATACAATCCAATATTTTTTCTCACAGATCATGTCATTGAAATCTATATTCAACAACCAATCAACCATGCATTAAGTTTCTTTGGATTATATGCCACAAAAACGAAGTCCTGCCTCACCAACATGTTATGCTCCAGCTCAATAAAAACTTAAGATAGGTAAGAAAGCCCTTCCGTATCATGTTTGCTTTACTGAAAACCTTCAAAGTTCTTTAGTCAAAAAAGCTAAATTTGAACATTTATGACCCGGTCTAGAAATAGGATCAGGACGGGTCGGTTTCAGGTCCTGTCAAAATAGGCCAACACTCACCCAACCCTATTATAGATCGAGTGGTATCTATCAAACCCTAACCCAACCCATAATTAGGTTGGATTGGCTCAGGTCATGATGGATGAAGTCATGCATTGAGAATTAGGTCATATATTGATTTGCTCCTACTAGAATCATTATGCATGTTTCCATCATTGTATGGTACAAGACTTAGCAGAATCCTTCATTGTTACAAATTACGTTCTTTTACTTCAATGAATTACATTCTTATTAAACACTCCATTGGGAATTCTTCATGGTACCTATACATTGGTATTGTCTTCAACATAGTTGGGTTCTCCAGATTATGGACAGATCGTCCTTATTTTTAACTCCAATTCACCTTCTAAGAATTCATCATATACTCTTTCTGGTTGGATAGTCTAATTACTCCTTTGCAATTTCATCTACCTTCAATTACTTCAGTTGAAATAGCATCCTATATGGATCTTAGTCTTATTTTTCACTAATCACATCTTCTAACTAAATAGAGGTTACTCCACATTCATTCACATCACAGATGAGTTTCACTCAATTTGTCTCCTCATGGATCACCTTGTACTATTGTTGCCTATGTTCTAGATCACTTGGTATGGCTATTCTGCTAACATGTATTGTAGATTACTTGGTATTCCTATTCTACTAACCATAAATTACATTGTGAAACTAAAACCAAAACTAAAATTTTTTACTTACATCCATTGAGACCCCTTGGATTTATCAGACCAATTTCAGAATTCCTTTTACAGAATTTTTTTAAATTCATAACTTGATGCTACCTAGCAAAATCAAACCTATGACCTAGGGCTACAATACCATGACTTTTACCACTCAGCTAACACTTCATTGTAATGTTTCTTATTCATTATGTATTGATAAATTACTTTCATATGTATCTTCCTTCTACAAGTTTTAAATCTTCCACTTACACCATCTTCTAACAGGCTATTTTTACTTTTCCTTGCTTTCTTATGTTCTTAAATCTTTTTCCATACTCTTCTTCTCATTTTGAATTGGCTTACTAATCTCTCGAACCAATGTATCCATTGGGTATATGGATATGACTATTCATAAATAGATAGCTAAGAATCATTTTCCATTAATCTATTTCATCTCATGAGAACATTTTTATGATTGGTTGAGTTTAACCAATCATATCCAAGCACTTCCCTTCAATCTCACTGAGGTTTTATTGTGATTTTCTGAAATGATTCTACCATGAGTGTTTTATGAAATTGATTCAATGATAGCGATGAATGAAGGAACTCGTGTCGGTTAGACACAAGCAGATCAAATTCATCACAAACATCCCTTAGTAACAACATGAAATACTCATAGGAGAGGAGTTTAGAATGAATGAGAAACACTCATGAAGATGAGCAAATGAGACTAGAAATTTTAAAAAGCATCTTAGGTTAAAATCAGTCTATGGAGACTGAAATTTTCGAATGGAGATTGACGCTACCTCCGCCACCGCCACCGCCACCGCCACCGCCACCACGGTTACTCAAACCACAGTCCCGGCCAACGATAGTGCCGCAGCC
>MNCI01027637.1:1890428-1902309 GCA_015680685.1 Gnetum montanum
ATTTGACACCTAGAGTATAGATCTACAATTAGTTTCTCAATTCAAGTCCTAGATTTTGAGATTTTAATGATAAATGATTTAAAAAAGGAGGACCATATTTTCCTTAATTCAATTAAAATATTAATTTCTAACATGGTAGCTATGGCATGATTCTGCTTGTTACAACCAACTGGACATGTGTAAATTGTTGGATGTACAAAAAGTTTAGTATCAATGATTTTTACTAGATAAATTGTATGAAATGTGGAAAATAGATAAAAGGCCAAAAATAAATTATAAATCCTCATAGCTTATAAAATAAAAAGTTATTTAAAACAAGAAAATAAGGTGGGGCTATAAGAAAAGTCAATGTGGGATGGTGATGTATACTTTCTGAAATGTTTATGATGGTATCTATTTTTTAATATGCTAATTATCCACTTCATATTAATGGCTGGTAAAGGGACAAAAGACTCATTTATTAGGAGCCATGAGACTCTCTTTAATGTTATCACTCTCATATGTTCACTTCCTCATGAGAGCTTGCTTGTCCAAGTCAAATAGTAATGTTGTCATAAATTAGAAAAAAATGAAGAATGGATTGATTGTCTAATCTTTTCCCATTATGAAAACTTCTAGAAACAAGTCTTTGTCTAAGCCTTAGGAGATCTTCCATCCTATAAATAGCAGCAGGTTTGCTCTCAATTTCACCTTTGCCAAAATGGTGTCATCTGCGTAGTGCTTCACTAGACAGTCCACCCCTGCAATGTTAAGACCTTTCACCCCCTTAGTTTTACAATACGCCTACAGTGTGTCCATCACCATGATAAATAAATAAGGAGATAAAGGGTCTCCTTGCCTAAGACCTCTTCCTAGGGAGGAAAACCCCCAAAGCTTTCCATCGATATCAAATGAATAAGCAGCTGAAGATTGTAGATGAATATAAAGATTCACAAAACTAGAATGGAATCACTTGTGAATCATGATGTCTCTCATGGCCTCCCAGCTAACAATGTCATAGGCTTTCATGATGTCTAGTTTGAGACACATACCTGGGTATTTAGTCATCTAGAGAGAGTTAAGAATTTCTTGCAGCAAGATCACTTGGTCCTGAAGGAACCATTCTTTGACAAAGCCAACCTGATTCCCACTCATAAGCATAGGCATGAGGGGACCCAAGCACCACACAATCATCTTTGTGAAAAAACAAAGTAAAGTATTACAAACCCCAATGGGGCAAAATTGAGAGGGGTCTATGGGATTCGCCATCTTGGGCATGAGCACAATTCTAGAGTAGTTGATCTCATGATGCAATTGTTGCCAACTAAGCATGGCGTTGAAAGCGTCCACCACATTTCACCCAAGGACATCAGCAAATTCTCTGAAGAATTCAATAGGCCAACTATTTGATCCAGGGGCCTTATCAGGCTTCAAAGTGGCCATGGCTACCACTAGCTCACTCTAGGTGAAGGGTTCAAGCAACCAACAATTGTCTTCTGTTGTAAGCATTGGCTGTACAAGAACAAAAAGTGGGAGGTTGTCCTTGCAACGCCAAATGTTAGCCCAATAGTTTTGAATTACCTATACATTTTCATGAGTTTGGACCAAAGCAATCCCTTCCTGCACCAAGTGATGGATTCTCTTGGAGTGGTTGTTAGACTTTGCTATAGTGAAAAAGAATTGGGTAGGTCTATCCCCATCTTTGAGCCATCAAATCCGAGAGAGCTGCCTCCAATATGTAGCTTCCTCCTTATCAAGCTGCTAGAGATCTGTAAGGATCTCAAGCTCCTCCTCTACCAAAGACTCCCTTGCTTCTTGGTAAACTTGTATGTTAACCAGTTGGTACTTCAATAGCTCTCAATGGGTCTAAAAAGCATATTTTTCTTTTTTCCTCTTTGAGCAAATCTTCTTCTTCAAAATGGTGAGACTATTTTTCAAAAAGTCCCATGGATCCCCCTACATGAGGTATTGAGCCCAAATCTCCGAGACCAAAGATCTCAACCAAGGCTTAGAGGCAAGATGTGTCTGCCATCCAATCTAACATATTAGCATCCTATGATCCAACGCCTATCTTTCTTTCCTAGAAACTTGAATATCATGTTCTAGGAAGATGTCAGAACTAACCCAGACCCTGTCAATTTGAGACATAACACGATCTCTTCCCTGGTGCCTGCTACTCCAAGTGAAGAGGCAATCCTTGATCTCCATATCCACAAGATCATGATTTTGCATTAACTGCATGACTTGGTCACTGCCAGGAGGGTCAAAAATCTCCCCACCTAACTTCTCCCAAGCATGTAGTCTCTAGTTGAAGTCTCCAACTAGGATCCATTTGCGGTTATCGAGAATCATTGAAGCAATTCAACAAAGCTCAGCTAGCCTCTCCTCCCAACACTGAGCCCCATAATAGTTGGTTGGCCAAAGGCCCACTAAAATCAGCCGAATGGAAATACTCCATGGGGAGGAATCCACATATTCGAAGGGAAGCCTAGAGAGAACAACCAAGCCCCCAGCTCTACCATGACTAGCAACTAGCTGCATTTGCCACCCATCCCACTACAACATCTGTGATTCTCTATGTTGCAGCTGTCTCCTGCAGACAAACGATGTCACACTACTCTCTGCACACAATATCCTTCAAGGTGTTTCTTTTATATGGTGTACCCTAGCCCCTACAATTCTAGGACATGATTTTCATGGTCTACTGGTAGACCGTTTCCTATAGACCTCCTTCAAGGTCATTTGAATCCCCAAATAAATCTCCAATTGTGTTTGCCTATTATGGACCAACGATGTTGATGGCCTGCCCACTTTCCCGATTTTTGGCGAAACCAAGAACCCACCCTCATTCACTGTCGTCTCCATAGTTATCTCTACCATCTTTGGTTTGGAGGATCCATGTACCACAAAGACCCAATCCTCCAGTGGAGGTAATTACTTCCCATTATCTCGTGAGTTTGGGAGGTGGAGATCCCCTCATTACTCCAACACACACAAAATCATGATAGTTACTAGGATTATCGTTGAAGTTACTGAGAAAGAAGCTTGAATTTAAGCAAATTTGAGCCAATGCGAGAGCTGCTTCAATGGTTTTAACAGATTTCCTAACTAAATTGGTTGCAGGAGAAACAAACGCTCAAAGAATTATTAAGGAAGCTTGATAATGCTAAGCTAGATTCATGAATTAAGCTTTTCAAGTTCCTTATGATCATGGAAGGTTAGCTCAACAGGTAGCAATACAAGGGCTCTAGATTCAAAGAATGAGGGAAACTATCTAATAGCCTGTAATTATATGAGTAGAATGTGTGGAATATGGAGCTTTAACTTTTATAACGATTCTAACTACCAAAGGTTGCTATATAAAGCCTAAAGCAAACTTGTTTAAAAGGAAAGGGATTTAACGAGACATCTAACGGGAGACTTCTAGAAAAGCTAGGACTGATTTCCTATACGATGGCATTCTAACTTCAAATTTGATTAAACTAATTTACTTTTGTCCTATGAGTTAATTCTTATTTCCCTGCTTTATCATAGTTGCTTAGCTAGTCATGAAGATTGTATTGTGGCTGGCATCTCATTCTTGGAATTGTTTAAATCGCTTGAATAGCTCTAGGTTTAGCGGTTTTTTGGCATTTGCCGACCATTTTGAAACAACTTTGGTTGCTTGTTCATGTTGAAAATAGCTTATTTCAAATTGCTTGTTTGAGCCAAAGGATTTCACAATTTCTGGTATTGTTGACTAATTCGAAACAACTTTAGTTTCCAAAGTGTTTACTCTTGTCAATAGTAACTCATTTCAATGTTTAATATTCTATGCAATTCTACTGTTTTACTCTCCAAAATCCATTAAATCTTGCACTGTTTCCAATTTTCTTGTGGAATTTTCTCTCTAAGGAAGATTGGTAATAGATTTTGTGGAATTGCACTTAAGCATTAGATGAAAGGTTAGATTGCACAAGTAGCATATAATCTAGAATACATAGACTTAGTAGCTTTGATATAGCAGGAAAATTTCACTCTCTTGCAGAATGAAATAAATATAGCTAAATCTTCTAATAAGAGTGCTTTTGCCTATTTAACTCAATCTGCAATATTGTGAAATTAGCACTTAATGATAGCTTAGAACACATAGTTTTCTCTATAACCATTGAGTTTATTTGGAGGTATCTGGGCCTTGGTGTTTACAGAGACCAGAAAACACTTAAACTCGAGTTTTGAAAGAACCCTCATCCTTGTGATTTTCATCACGAGGAAGAGGATAATGTTGGTAGTCCAAAGTGGGCACAAACACGAAGATTTCAAAGTTTCACACCATGTTAATCTATTATGGCATTCAAGCGTGGTACATATCATATTTCATTGTTTTCTTTCCTTTCCATTTTGCACATGAGCACATGAGAATTTGTTTGTTATTTGCTCCATGAAATCAGAATTTTAATTATTTAACAATGACTACCCTTGGTATAGAGACTGCTACGTTTTTGTTGTTGTTTATGGTTATTATCTACTATTTACTATATTCTGATTCCATAGATAGAGTGATAACGAGCCACCTTGTACTTGAAGAAATTAGCCACCTATCGAAAGCTCTGAAATCTCTCCAATTGCCTCCTTTTCTCTACCTCACTCATGTGGGCAACCTTATTTGGATGGCCCATGCAGAAAACCCATCGAAAGAAGGATCTGAGATCATCCCATGGGGTATAACAATTGATACCCAGCATTACATAACGGTAATCCTTGTTTCTAAACTAGTCTTTAACATTTTTCCTATGTTTCTTATTCGGGTGGTTTTGCATCTCCTCGTGTTCCCAACGCTCAATCTCCTATCTTCTGCACTCTTCCTCCTCATCCAACTCATGCTGCATCTCCCCTCTAATTTTCCTACGCAATCAGATTCCAAGTTGTGACAAAGCTCACTTTTAGCAATTGCAGTCTTCTGTAGTTTTTCCATTTGAACTTGACCTCCAAATCTTCTGCAATCGTTGCAAGACTGGAATTGACTTGCTGCTTCAACTCCACCTCAATCTTGGTAGTTCACTGCCAAACTTCCTATTCCAATCATTCCTCATGTTGTACCTTTCAGCTCTCCTCTCATTCATGTCTGCTCTATTCCAACCATTGATGGACCTCATTGTCCACCACCTCTTTCAATTTTTTTGCATGTAGCTACACTACATTGCCAATCTCCAAATCCTTGTTTGTGTTGTAGGCCTCCAAATCTCCTATGTTCCATGTGGTTTCAAACACACAAGCCTCCTTTGTTGTTTATATGTCCTCTACACCTCTCTATCTTTGGTCTCCTAGTATCATCTACCACCTCCAAACCGTCAAAACTAGGGCCTGCCTAAACCTAGGTCCACCTCCTTCAATAGACCAAGTGGCACTCAATAGCTCAAGACAAAGGAAATAGAAATGCCTACGAGCAAACCAAGGATGCTTGCGAGCAAACCTAAGCTGCATGTCATAGGGCAAGGATGAGGCCTGAGTATCAACCAACTTGCCTACTTTCCAACACAACCTTAAAAATTTTCAACAAATCAATTGGTCTACACCAAGGAAGATAGTGCGTGAAGGCAAAATGAGTGCCTTGCAACTTGATGTGTTCCTACATTGAACGAAGAATCTCTCAACCAAATCCACCACTTTCTGCCACAGGACCAGCAATCTGGCTCTTAGAACTTGCTTACTTATGGTCTTCAACACAACACCAGGAAAGAACAGCCCCACCTCTTGCAACCTTGGAACATTGGGCAAGAGAAGCTCAACCTCTACTAACATCTCAAGATAATATGTGATGGATTCCTCAAAGAGAAAAATCCTCATCCCCGAAAGGTCACATACCCACCCTGCCATCTAGAGAAGAACTGGGAAGAGAAAAAGGGAAATCTAGCCAACTGCTTCCACCATCTCCCAATGCACCATGTTCTCCTGATACATTGCAATGTTTGGTTCAATCATGCTAGAGCCTCCCATCACAGCAAAAGCTTCTCTACACAACCTCCAGGAAACCCCCGCAATTGATGACACCAAGGGCGAGGGATGTGCCGGGAAGGGGGAGTGCGGGGAGCAGGGAAAACTATGGCAGTAGAGAGGATAATCACATTCCTTGCTTTCCATAATAACCACAAGAAAGCCATGCCAAGCAAGCCAACAACATACTAGGATGAATGTATGGCAAAGACTAAACTTGCCACACCAACTAACAGTTATAGAGTAAATAGTTGGTTTCGAGGATTTGCTCATTGTAGAAAATGCAATGCAACAGTACATTCATGCTACTACTAGTAAAGAAAACATGTGTTAGGATGGCTTGTATTCTCAGCAACCAAAGAAACATTTTGATTTTTTCAAGACATCCCCTCTAGAGGCTATGCCAATCTCTCAACATGGGATATTATGTCTATATAATTGCTTCCCCATCCCATAAATGGAGAAATTTAGATTGTTGATGAAACTATAATGGTTGTATAAGCTTTTCCATACTGATGAGGAAGTGCAGAAGGCATTCCACAAATTGCACTTTCTTCAAATGATCTGAATCCATGTAACGTCATCATCTTGATGTACTCATGCAATTAAGTTTTGCTTGCTCATCATGATGCAATCTTCAAACTTGGAGACTCCCAACCCATACTCCCACCCCCCACCCCTTTAGCCAACATACTATGTTGTAGGGCTGACCATTCCAGAGAGTCATAAGCTTTAGTAATGTCAAGTTTAATAAAAATACCTAGAAAAGAGGCTTGTTTGATTTAATACATGATTTCATGAAGGAGAAGAATATGATCCTAGATATAACGACCTTTAACAAAACCTACCTATTGTTGGCCAATCAAAGTGGGCATTAGCAATTCCATTTCCTCACATTTAACTTTAGTAAATACCGTGAGAATGATATTGTAGACCTCAATAGGTCTAAAGTTAGAGGAAAGTTATGGGTTATTGGCTTTGAGGATTAGAATAATTCAAGAATAGTTGATTTCATTCCTAACTTGCCCCTTATTAAACATTAAGTTGAAGAAAATCTATTAAATTATCGCTAAGATTGTCATAGAATTGTTTGAAAAATTCTATTGACAACCCATCCACCCCTAGAGCCCTCCCTATATTCACAATGAAGATTGCATTGGCAATTTTGAACTTGGTAATAGGGGCTCCCCTTGACCAAATCATGCTTGTGTTTATTAACTATAACATGCCTATACCTATTTAATAAGCTAAAACTATAAATTATAAATAAATCATAAGATATATGATATGATATATAATATTATGCTTTATATAACCTCGTAATCACATGTACTACTATAAGTTTTGTCACACATGCAAAGTATTCAAATTCATATGCCTTTCAAAATGCATGCTACCTCGTGTCATGAACACATGAAACACTCCACTTGAGAAGACAAATGTATATATGTTAAGATTAATATTATAATAGTAATAGTAATAAAGTGTTAAAATAACCTATGAAGTTAGGGAGTAGGTAATAAGCTAATAGGTTATAATAGTATAAGTAAGGGTTAAGTATATGATTAAATGAAAAGAAAGATATGTGGCACATCATCTTATCTAAGGAAGCCATTGTTGACTACCTAAACATTCCACATGTTGATAAAGGTTATTTTGCCTTCAAGATGCAACTCCTTTCTTCTCTAAGAATGTGCTGAAATTTGGTAGTGGTCAAGTCCCTAGGTCATGCCTACCGCCTCTTTGACAAAAGGCTGCAAATTTTGTTGATCATTTTTTCATGCCATCCAAGAATGTTTGGAAGCTACAAGGTGTTCACTTTGCCTTTCTTAGGTGTTTGTAGCTATGACAACCTATTAACCTACCCAAGTTCTTTCTCGCCATGCTTCAATAGAGGTGGAGAGGGAGGCATTCTGGCTTGATCCTTACCCTCTGGAGGGTTGCTATGGCATTGGATGCTCCACCATCATCTAACCAACGAGCCCTTTGAGAGGGTGTACACTAGATGTCGGAGTTTGCAAGATAAAATAATTTCCTTGGGGAAAGAGAATAACCACATGACAATGTCTCTGTGACCTCACCTGCACAAGGTGCATCCCTATCTATGGAGAAGGTTGAGCTTCATTTCATTTGGCAACAAGAGTTCCAAGAGAGAGAACCAACCACCTAGGAAACCAAACAATGCATGAAGGTTGAGAAGCAACTTAGAAGGAAGTGAAATGAACAAGCTCATAGGCAAGAAGAGGAGCACAAGTGAGAACAAATAAAGGAGGCTCAACAACAACAGTTAATGCAAGAAGTCATTCAGTGGAGTAGGCTAGAAGAGCAACTATGTGAAGAAACCAAGGAGCAGCTGAGGCAAAGGAACAAGAGACTAGGGCAAAGGACGACCCCATGAGAAATGGAGCAAGATCACTCCTATATATAAAAACCCTTCAAGCACACCAAATCAAGATTTCATACAAAGATAAATAATTTGCTAGAAAAAGGAAAAAATAGCTATCTTCTATTAAATTGCATAAAGATTATAAATACAATGGAACCACAATCCCATAGAACACTCACACTCAACGATATTGCAAAGCAAGAGGCTCTGCAATCACACAAGCTTGCCCTCGATGCAAGGATCAATCTCAAGGATCTCTTCCCTTCTCACATAGGGTTGCCTTCCCACAACCAAGATCCACACAACGACCAAAACCTTACACTCCTTTGACCACACATACTCTAACACACTAAACATGCAATAATTGATCAAAATTTAACTGAAACACAACACATGCATTATAGGAACCTTTCCCACAATTAACTCCACATTTCTAGTTGTTTCCCAACTTGGAATAGCCACATCAGATGATTTATTACCTGAACAAGATGTCTATGGGGTCAAAAAAGATGTCTCTCTAAAAACTGTCACTTGCTAGAAAGACTTCTTTCACATATGAAAGGCATCTTTGGTACCTAAAGACGTCATGTCTTTCCATATTGCCAGACATCTTCTGAGAATGATCAAAACTTGCAGGAAAGACATCTTTGAATCTGAAAGACATCTTCCACACTACTCCTTCTTCTTTGCCTGTAGGGATCAATGCCGAAGCTTGGAAGAGGTATTCCTACACCAAAACAAGCCAAAGAATTTCTGAAGGAAGAGGGCATGAGAAAATGTCAAAACAAAATGCTAGCTTCCAACACCAAGCTCTAGTTTCGTGAAGGGAATTGCTTGTATCTGGACATGGGCATTAATAGAGATACACCTTAGAAGAACCTCTAAGAGTTCATGAGACAAACTTCCCATGAACTTCATCCAAACAAGGCTAGACATATGGGGAAGCACATTCAAGACCAAAATAAGAAGAAGTACAAGGCCTTTAAGCAAGCCACAGGCTTCCTTTTGTCAAAAGCTGAAAGGGAGATTGTGGATACTATGCATAGACAAAAAATGTTGTATTGCACTTGCAAGAATCTTCCATTTCCTATATGAACTGTCAGTTTTGTTGTTATCACAAGGGTCAAGATCTTAAGTTTTGTGGTCTTTTGTTGTTGGTTATGAGGGAAATGCAGGCCACAAGTTTCACCTTTTAAGTCATGGGTTAGTGGATGCATCTAGGGGTAGCTCCCCCTCCCCCCTAATCTTGTCTCAAGCCAGCTTTATCTAGGGGTTTCTCTCCCTGATTTTGTATCACTTTGCAACAGGGGTTTCCTCACCCTTTGTTTTATTTTCTTGTAAGTTTTGTTTCTTTTTTCTTGTACTATAATGTGCCTGGCCATTTCTCAAAAAGATGCAATTAATATTAAGATAAGTAGAATACTGCATGATGTATAACTAGATGACTTACTAATAGTTATGAAATCAACTTTCAATAAGTTAACAAAGGTAAAAAGACTGCATTGAATAGACATAACCCTTCACCTTAGGTATAAAAATAGAATGTCTTAAGGGAAATAAATCATTCATTTCAACTTTCACGTTATAATCCAACTTTCTCTGTTATTCATCATTAAACTCCTTTCTTTTCTTCTCTTCTCCCATAAGTGTGCTTGTACCTTTTCCACTAGAGTATGGAAACATCACATCGATGGTATTCTAATCTATTCAAGAACAACCCAAGAGCATGAAATGCATTTGAAGACAATGTTACAAACCTTGAGAACTTACAAATTGTATGCCTTTCTAATAACTGTGCAGGTGGTGGCCCGGCACGCACGCGACATGCAGACCTCGGGCTGGGCGCATCTTGAGCCACGCGCCATCATGGCGGCAAAATACCCCCGCAGCGGCACGTGGCGGCAGGTCTGGAAAGGAAGACTGCCAGAAAAAAGTAAATTCTTTCTCTGGCTGCTGCACCACGACGCGTTACCTGTCAGGAATTTATTGAGGCGGCGGGGGTTCCTCGAGGCGGACACTTGTCCGACATGCAGGGGGGCGGGGGAGACTGTCGCACACTTCGTACGCGACTGTCCCCGCACGCGCGACGTGTGGCGCGCTGCTGCTATGGCCCCCCCCCCCCCCCCCCCCGAGGCATGCAACTGGGGATTCGTGGGCCACCCTACTTCTATGGACGGTCTGGAAGGCCCGCAACATTCTTGTCTTTCAGCAGCAACGGCGCCCTCCCCGCAGCAGCTGGTTTGGCAGGCGTCTTGCGCGTGGAAGGCAATCGAGGACACCATGGGAAAAACGCCCATGTACGAACCTGACTGTGCCATGTTTCAGGAATTCGAGGAGCTCTGGCAGCTGGTGAGTCAATGTGGATGGGATGTTCCTCTGCAGCGACTTGTGGGGGACCCAGATCTGGCTGATGACGCCTTCTTCTCCAACTGGGTCAACGACCGCACCTTCTTCAGGGGGCGAGAAATCTGGGTCACGGAGGCGGCTATCGCCAGCTGTCTGGGGATCCCCATCGCCGGGGAAACCATCCTCCCGTATACCCACGGCCTCAAGGATGCAGGGATGTTCTTCCGCGGGACCATCCCAAGGACCATAAGTCGACAGGGGCCCAGATCTGCTCTCCCTCGCCTCTGGGCTCGCGGGGCGGACCTGGTGGAACGGTACTTCGTCCAGTCTGGCAACGGGTCCAAGCTGCAGGGCCTGCATTTCACCTTCCTCCGTTGCCTGAAGACCGGTGGCCAGGTCAACCTCCCCCTCTATTTTAAGTAGGCCCTTCGCCTCAAACGCCGGGGTAAGCACTCGGGGGTGATTTTGGCTCTGTGGCGGGGGGCGGGGGGGGGGCAGCAGGCCCCCCCCCCCCCCCCCCCCGGGGGGGGCCCCCCCCCCCCCCCGACGACCCGGGGGGGCAGCTCCCCCGAGGGGGGGCAGGGTGGGGGGGCTGCTGCCTCCCCCCCCCCCCCCCCCCCCGGGGGGGGGGGGGGGGGGAGGCAGCAGCCCCCCCACCCTGCCCCCCCTCGGGGGAGCTGCTCCCCCGGGTCGTCGGGGGGGTGGGGGGTCCCTGCCTCGGTGGTGTTCATTTCGTGTGGGGTCGTCGGGCCCCGCGGGCACGACGCCCCCCCGAGTGGCCGGCCAGGACGACCTCCGCCCCCCCAGCGCCCTCTCCTCCGCCCACGACCTCCACCTGGAATGAAGAGCAACGGCAAAAGCTGGTGGCGGAGGCCAGGGAGGCGGAAAGGAGGGAGTGGGAGGCAAAATGGGCGGAGGCCCTGGCCCAGGCCCGCAACGAACTGGAGGCCCAGTTCCAGGTCAGGGAGCAAGAGCGGGCTAGACATCAGGACCTCATGACGGAGGCGGCCAAGGCCAAGCTCGCCGACGAAATCAAAGCCCAAGTGCGGGAGGAGCTTGCGCAGGAGGCAAAGTCCCAGAGACAGCGCCAGCAGACGGAGCAGGAGGAGCAGGCCCGGCTTAGGGAGGAGGAAGAGCAGAGACAGCGGCAGCTCGACCGCGCTCATGAACATAGCGCCCGGCAGTGGCTGCGGGGGG
>MNCI01027637.1:1903621-1919348 GCA_015680685.1 Gnetum montanum
CCGTACAACCCCCCAACCGTACGACCCCCCACCCGGGCCGAACCCCTACGGGCGAGTCGGAAGCCGCCGACACGCGCAGCGAGGGCGCTCCAGCTCATGGAGGATATCGAGGGCATTCCGATGATCCTCCGTATCCACGAAATTAGCCGCCTGCTGGATGCCCTGCAGAAGCGACTCGCGACGAGCCCGGTCCTCCTGTGAACACCCGACATCGGGGTGATACCGCGCCAAGGTCCGGCGGATGTGACGTCTAAGCTCCGTCCAGGAGCACTCGCAGTTAATGCCCAAAACAAAGTATGGGCACCGCCCCTCCCACAGCCACCTCCGGGCGTTATGCTCGTGGGCGCGGTCGAGCTGGACCTGCCGCAGAGCCTCTTCCGCCTGTAGTCGCTCCCGCTCGGCCCTCTCCTCAAGCTCGCGCCGTCTCAGAGCCGCCGCCTCCTGCGCGAGCTCCTCCCGAACCTGGGCCCGAAGCTCATCGATGAGGCGGGCCCGGGCAGCCTCGGCGAGGAGCTCCTGTTGCCGGGCCCGCTCCTGCTCGCGCTCGGTGGCCTGGGCCTCGATATCGGCACGGGCCTGCGCAAGGGCCACGTTCCACCTGGCCTCCCACTCAGCCCGCACCTCGGCAGCCGCGCGCTGCGTAGCCTGCTGAAGCTCCTCCTCCCAATTCCGTCGGCCTGATGTCTCCGGCGGGGGGGAGAGCGAACGCACGGGCGAACGCCGCGCCGGCGCAGTCCTCAACCGCCGCGGAACCTGGGAACCCCAGCCAATCCCCGCCCCCAACGCCCCCCGCGCCCCTCCCCCCCCCCCCCCCCCCCAAGCCCCCCCCCGCCCCCCCCCCCCCCCCCCGCCGGCTGCCTATGCGCGAGGGAGCCCCCCGGAGCCCCGAGCTGCTGCCCCCCTGCAGGGGGGCAAGGGGGGCAGGGGGGGCAGGGGGGGCGGGGGGCAGCCCCCCACCCCCCGCCCCACGCCAAAGCACTAAGATCAACCCGGAGTGCTTGCCGCGCCGCTTGAGCCTGAGCGTCGCCACAAAGAAGCGAGGGAGGTTGACGGGGGTGCCGTGTCTGAGGCACCTCAGGAAAGCAAAGTGAAGGCCCTGCAGCTTGGACGAGTTGCCAGACTGCACGAAATAGCGCTCAATGAGGTCAGTACCCGCGGCCCAAATGCGCGGTAAAGCGGACCTGGGAACCTGGCGACTCTGAGTCCGAGGGGAGGGCCCAGGAAAAAACAACTCCGCGTCCTCTAAACCCCGGGTAGAGGGTAAGAGGACCTCTCCAGCGATCGGGGTCCCCAGACAGCTGGCAATCGAGGATTCGGTGACCCAGATTTCACGGCCTCGAAAGAACGTACGGTCGTTGACCCAATTGGAAAAGAATGCGTCATCCGCCAGGTCAGGGTCCCCCACCAGCCTCTGCAGCGGCTCAGACCAGCCGCACTGGGTCACAAGCCTCCAAAGCGTCGCGTTATCCCGAAAAACCGCACAGTCCGGCTCGAAAGTAGGAGTCTGCCCCATGGTAGATTCGAGCTCCGTCCACGCCGCGGCCGCCTGGGAAACCAAACACGTCGGAGGGGGGCGCGGCTGCTGCTGAAAGATGGCGTGGTTGCGCGCCTTCCACGCAACCCATAAAAGCAGCGTGGCAGGAGAATCGCCCGTCAGACGTCGCGGGGGGGGCATGGCAGCGGCGCGCCACGTGGCGCGCATGCAGGGGCACTCCACCACGAAATGACGCGTAGATTCATCCGCGGCGCCGCATGAAGGACACGTGGCATGCCTGAGAATCCCGCGACGCTGCAGCAGCGCCCGTACCGGCAGCGCCTCGTTCCTGACGAGCCACAAAAAGAATTTAATTTTCTCGGGCAGGCGCCCCCGCCATATCTGCTGCCAGCCGTCCACCCGCGGGTACTTAGTCTGCAGGAGGGCTCGCGGATCGAGGCGCCCCCAGCCCAAGGTCTGCATGGCCTGAGCGTGCCGGCACAGCGCCTGCCAGGGTCTCGAGTCCCGCGCCCCCGAAAACCAAGACCGATACTTGATGCGCATGATTCGGATCCAGGGGGGCGGAACACCATGCGGGCGCGAAAAACGAAGCAGCAGCCGTTGCTGGCCGACCATGAGCTCGTCCTCGAAAGATGTAACCCCTAATCCCCCCGCACTACGGGGGCGCGCAACCCGTTCCCAGCAGACCAAGTGTATTCGACGCCCCCCCTTGCCCCCCTCCCACACAAAGGTACGGACAAGAGAGTTAACCGCCGAAACGACCGTTTTCGGGGGCGTGGCCACAGTTGCCACGAACCTTGCAACCGCCGTGAGGATCCCGGTGGCCACCAACAGACGCCCCGGACGGCTAAGGAACCTGTTCGCCCAGTGGCCCATTCTTCGCTCGATTTTAGCAAGCAGCGGGCCCCACGCCGTGGTGCGGCCCCACCTGAAGAGGGGGAGGCCCAGATAAGCGTCGCTGCACGTGCCGGGCTGGATATTCAGGAGATGCAGCACCCGGCTCTTAACCGCCGCGTCCACATTAAAGAAATGGGCGGAGGATTTGGTACGGTTGATGTCCAATCCCACTTCGGCCGCAAAACGGGACAGGGCGACGTTGATATTCCGCGCTTGTGGGACCGTAGCTCTACTAAAAACCATCGTGTCGTCCGCATAATGTTCGGCCTGGCAGGCCACGCCAGCAATATTGAGACTATCCACCCCCGAGGTGCTGCAGTACTGCTGCATAAGGTCCATGGCAATGATGAAAAGGAGGGGCGAGAGCGGATCCCCCTGCCGCAGCCCTCGCCCGAGGGAGGAGAGACCCCATAAACGCCCCCCAACATCAAAGGAGAAACCGGCGGAGGACTGCATGTGGATGCACAAGCGGATGAACTGCGGAGCAAACCCTTTCTGGATCATGATGGACTGTAAAGCCTCCCAGCTGATCGTGTCATAGGCCTTGGTGATGTCAAGTTTGAGGCACATTCCGGGGAACCCCGTAGTCCGAAGCGAGTGAAACACCTCCTGCATGAGGAGGATTGGGTCCTGAATTGCCCGACCAGGCACGAACCCCGCCTGGTTGGGCCCCACCAGCCTGGGCATGACCGGCGCAAGCCGATGCACCAGCAGCTTGGAGAAGATCCTGATAAGGACATTACACACGCCAATGGGGCGAAAATGCTCGGGGCGGTGTGCATCGTACTACTTCGGGATGCACACAATGCGGGAGCAGTTGAGTTCCCTACGTACCTGTCGCCTGGCCAACATAAGATTGAACGCATCTAGGAGATTGGGCCCAATGATATCGATGAAGGTTTTAAAAAATTCAAGGCTCCAACCGTCAGGACCTGGCGCTTTGCCACCAGGCATGCTGGTGACCGTAGCAGTGAGCTCCGCCCAGGAGAAGGGGGCCAACAGACAAACGTTGTCATGCTCGGTCAGCACCCGCTGTATGGGTACTGATATGGGCGTGGTGGGGCGCTTGGCCCAAATCCCGCCCCAGTATTGTGTCAGTTCCTGCGCAATCTGCCACGGATCATCAGTGGTGTCACCGGCCGGATTTCGGAGACAGCGGGGTTGACCCCCCCCCTGGGTTTTGGCCAAAGCAAAGAAGAATCTGGTCTGTCTGTCCCCTTCTCTAATCCACCGGACACGGGAGCGCTGCCGCCAATACGTCTCTTCCTCAAGGTCAAGGGATTGGAGTTGCCTCAACGTGTGCATTTCCTCCACGTGGAGATCCTCCCCTGCCTCCTGTCGGGTCTGGATCTGGGCCAGCTGGGCGCGAAGCCTCCAGAGGCCAGTACGGAAAGAGAACTTCGCCTCCACGGGGAGGGCCCTGATGGCCCACTTCAGCCGAAGCAAAGCACCTTTGAGGAAGTCGCGTGGGTCCCCCCGGTCCGGCCGGTAGGTACCCCAAATCGGAAACTCAAACATTTAAACAGTTTGAACTCATCTGTAGGCCCTCTCATTGAAGAATAGCACTCAATAGTATCATTAAGAACAGACAACATAAAATATTTACTCATCACCATCTAGCTTCTCATTTTGAACCATTACAAGCTTCCTCGCATCTCGTGCTTCATAAGTTCTTTATTTGTTAGAGGTCTCAAACTTAACATGTAAGACAAAGAGTCCTGCAGATTTTCCAACATCTTGCATATGCAACACCATTGACATCTATGGATCGCTTCTCTCTCTCTCTCTCTCTCATCTGTGATGCCAAAGCATTGAAGACTAAGCAGTAAGCATAAAAGCATTGACTCATATGCCAAAGTTTCCATGAAAAATGATTCTAAGATGGAAGTCAACAGGGAGAAGTTTATTACTATGTCCTTGTATTGTTCATTCTTATTTTGAATATATTCTTCAGTTCTCTTTCTACAATGTTCAAGAAAGATGCTTAAGAGGGATAACTTTTTCAGCTCAGATACAGTGACATTAAAGTACTTAAATAGCAATATAGCATATTGTAAAACACTTATCCACTATTTTGGTATGCTTCCTATAACATCATGTTTAACCTTTTGCCTAAATATTTCCTTTTTAATTATTGCATCCTATCTTGCATGAGACTATGACCTATGCCTTAGGCAAATGAGCACGATAGATAGCTTGACTGCTACAGGTTTTTACAGAATAGATATAGTGTATTGCATCATTTGCTCAAATGTTGTAAGTACCATTTTTTTAAGGCTGTACATCAAATTTTCTATTTGTAACTTAATTGCTGAAGATGTTCATTTTCAGTCTGTATTGAAGAAACATAGTTGAAGTATGTTAATTTTTCCCCCAAAAAACAAAGGGCATCTCTATTTAGCATTTTTAACTAATACAATTATAATTACCTAACACACATCAGCTATATAATTGAGTTGCCAAAAAAGATTTACGCATTGTAAGGTATTCCCAAACCAGTGGAATTGGTGGATAGCATCCCTCTTATGGCTGTAACCAGATTTTCACATCTGAAGCACCTTCACCCAAACCACCAAAGAAAGCAACAAGGAGAATATTTGAGTCAACCTGCATTATCTTGAGCATTACAATGAATTAAAAATGCCCTGATTTCTCAATGTTCTAAAATTGAGTCCAATATCAAATTATATCATCATTATAATGCCTTTATCCCAGCAATATGGGGTAAACTATTATGGTAGGCAAAGGATTTGATAATGATAATTTTCTATGGCTGGCTGTCCACCTGAGGCCATAGTCCCTGAATGTATATTTTTGTTATGCCCCCTATAGGAATCCAACATCAAGTTATCTATTAAAATAAAATAGAACATAACAACACACAATGTCAAATTGAGAAAGACTGTAGACCCCCAGTTGAAACCAAAAAATATTGTAAAATGCATAAATGTTACCTCTCCAATAGTTGAAGCATGACAGCAATTAAAAGGGGCAGAATTTTTAGAAAATGTAAATTCTTCTTTTAAGACTGGAAAAGTTGACATTGATGCTTCTGACATCTTAGAATATTCTTTCAAGCTCACATTATTTGAAGAAATGTTTCTGTTCAGACATCTGAGGTTTAAAATTACACAAATAAGGCAATTTTTTAAGGGAAACCAGAGTTTAAAGTTCTAAGAATGACAGTTCTATAAACATAATTTTTACAATGTGAGTTACCATCTAATCTGTATTCTGATTTAATAATAATAATAATAATATAATCCTCCTAGTCTTCAACTCATAATCTTGCGATCAACCTTACAAACTAGCAATATTCTATGGCTTACCGTCTTGCTTTACACCACTGTAAACCTATTAATAATTCAACACATTCAAGTTCTGTGCTTTTCTTGGCAAACTTCTCTTTAAAAAGTCACTACTATTAAACATATATAACCTTAGTCAACCTACAAGAAATTAATTGATCAAGTTTGTTACGTTAATTTTAAGTGGTTTGATCTAACTGTTAGTTAACAATGTTGGTTTCTACTTCTGCATGCCCTAATGGTGGTCTCTAATAAACAGATTGCTTGAGAAGCTCCTAGATAGCAGACATTAGCAGGAAAAATAACAAAATACTTGAAAACCTACTAGATCTGCATAAGTCTCCTTTTGATATTTTGACTAATCAAGCCAGGGCTGGAAGAGAAATACAAGCATTGATGTGGCAGTTTGACACTCAATAGCACAGAAAACATTGTCAGTCAAAAGGATAGATACATATTAAAAATTTGGGGTTCCATTCGGTCATACATGCTTGGAAGGCCACCACCAAGGACATAATAGCTGATTTCCTCCATCTAGTAGTTTAGCTAAAGCTAACGTTTGGGGCAGTAGCATATGGCAGGGTTTGTTAAACTTTGGTCATGATATCGAAAACTCATCATAGCAGGGAGAAGGTGGCATGCACTAGTCCCTAGGGTTGGAGAGACCTTTGAGTTAATGATCCCTTACAAAGATTGTGAAATTGCTGAGAAAAGGTACACTTCTACTCTGTTGTGCAGATATATTTTTGTTAAGAACATATTTGAGATTTGGTTACCAGCATATGAACCAAAATAGGCCCAATACAAGTCCTTGCTATGTTCGAAGCCTTGTTGCTATTTCACTGTCAATCTAAGGATGACAAGAATGCAATACTCAGTAGAGCGCTATGGATTTTTAAGGCCAAAGGAGTAGGTTTGACTAACTAGAAACTGGGGGCATATCCAAGCTGTTTAAGTAGGTTCTGATCTAGATTCTTATCCCCAACTGTTCCATTGAGTTTTGTGAGAAGAGCTTCCTAACACACGTTGTATGTAGCTTTGGGAAATTGGTTCAACTTGAAAAATTTACAATGAAACATTATGGCATGGCTCTTGCTAGGTTTCATATCTAGGTGAGCCTAGAAGCAACTAAAGAATTAAAGACAATTCAATTCAAATGCAAATAGGGAACCTTAAAACTGAAGGTAGAATACAAAAATATCCTAGTTTCGTGCAGAACATATGTGAGGACAGGACATTTGGAATAGGTTTACCCTATAGCTATAAAGAAATGCAACCACTATGTAGGAAAAACATTGCATTGACCAATGTGAATGCAAAATTCAAATACAGGTGCTTAGATAGAAAACAAATCTCAACATTTGTTTCTTCTGCAAAAAACCAAGCCACATAGAGGCTGAATGTGAAACCAAATGCACCGAATACCAGCAATAAGAGGGGATTCATTTACAATGGCAAAAAGATGAGCTTAGCCACTAGATGGCAACTTCAAAACAAATGTGCCACCCAGAAATCCTATAGTAATGAGCCTAGAGGGAGAGGCACATAAGAGCCCAAGAGGAAATAGCTAGGTGTTGACTAATGTTGGGAAACTGCCCATATCTTGTTTTTTGGCCTAAATCCTAGGACTGCTTCACATGACATCAACACATTCATGAAGAAAAAAGCTTTTTCCTTGCATCTGGACAAGTGTCACCACTTATCACTTGATGAATGCACTGAACAAGAGGAAAAGCTGAAACAGGTTAATGAGGTTCATGGGTGTATTACAAATGAAGTGGACAAAATGTTGTTTGACATTTTACATGTGGAGGTTAATGAATTCTCTGTGCATATTGTTTTGCCTTTTCCATAATGTGTAGCAACAGGTTTTGCCGTTTCCTCAAAGGAACTAGTCTGTACTTTTTGGGATTTAAAGATGTCTCGTTTTTATGTTGGGAACTTGGTCTATTGGTGAACGGGTTTAATGGGCCCTCTTTGTTATCTGCTTTCCTGTTTTTCGTATTGTACTGATGTTTTTATTTTCAAAAAGTACTAGGTCTTTTATGGGTTTGACTACTATTCCCAAGGGTACAGTCAACCTTGACTTGTGAGTGCCCAACTCACTCTCTTGTGTTTTATTTTTTGTTAATACATTTCCTAACCCTTTTGCACCCAAAAAAAAAAGGAAAAAGAAAAACCAGAACCAAATGCAGAATGCAGAGGAGACACACAGCCCCCTTGAAACAAGTGGAATTTAATGGGAAGATTAAGTCCTAATATAACCCTGGGATTTTCTGAAACAGGGGCTGAGACCATTGGTGGCTGCTATTTGCAGGACCTACAAGAGCTTCCTGGAACCCCAGGACTTTCTGAAACAGGGGCTGACTCAGTTGAAGCAGGCCCTAAGACAGGTATGTGCTGAAGAAAAATACTCGTTCACCAGTCAGTGGGAGAGACTGCTGCAACGGCTGGTGGAAATCCAACAGAAGCAGGAAAGTGATAAGGACTTGCACAAGGAAGGGTCCGAAGTCCTCTCTCAACTTCAGGCTGTGGATAGAGAGGAGGCTTATTCGAGATAGTGATCTCAGACGAGGTGGCTGAAAGACAAGGACTGGAATACTCGTTTTTCCTTTGCTATTGCCACGTCCACCAAATTAACTGAGAAGATCCATGGTCTCTCCTTTCAAGGACATAAAATCTATGGGACGCCCGAGTTGCTTAGATGTTGATGGAATTTTGGTCTGATATTTGGAAGAGAAGACTGGTGGGGCCTTTGTCTGTGCATGTGGAGTCCATTCTTTACGAGGAGGATAATTGCTGTCTGCTAGCTCCTTTTTCCATGCAAGAGCTTGAAGAGGCACCAAGTTCCATGAAATCGGGAAGGGCACTAGGACTAGATGGTTGGCCAACGAAATGTTTTAGAACTTTCCTTGATCTCCTTGGGAAGAATATTCTTGATGTGTTCAACGTGATGCTGAGATGGCGCCAAGTGCGTAAGGATATCAACTGCGCCCGTATGGTGCTAATACCGAAATCAAATCTAAGGAACCATTGCATTTTCAGCCGATCAGGGTTTGCAATGCCCTTCACCTCCTTTTGAAGATGCTTGTGGCATAGCTAGTGCCTCTTCTACCACGACTAGTCCAATTAGGCAGGTTTTAGTCAGGGCAGCCATATTCAGGACCAGATCCTATTGGTGCAGGAGGTTCTACACTCCTTACAACAATCACAGTATCCAAGTATGTACCTTAAATTGGATATCTCTAAAGCTTATGATATCGTGTCTTGGGAGGCATTAGAGGTGATTATGCTAAGGAAGGGGTTCCACCTGGATTTTGTAAAACTTTGCATTTCCATTCACATTTCAAGGGTTTTTTCTTTAGATTTGGATGGGTAATTGTGGAGGTTCTCATCCCTGGGAAGGGGGTTGGGGGTTAAGACAGGGGGACCCTCTATCCCCGTACCTTTTCGTTCTAGTCATGGATACCTTACAAGCATATTGTGAAGCGGAGGAGGTGAGGGGTTTAAAGATTGCTAGGGTGACATGTCTAGTTGAGCATTATGCGGATGACACCATTCTGTTTTTGTGGGCAGCGGTCGCACAAGCTAGGGTGATCAATCAAGAGTTGGAGTGCATGGCTTTGGAGATTGGTCTGGAAATAAATAGAGGTAAGTCCGTTGTTCACTTGCTAAACACTCCTGTCAAGGTGAAGGGGTTGATTATGCAACATCTGGGGGTCCTCCCTAGATCACAAGAGGACGCATAATTGAGATTCCCTTTATATGATTGGCATAGGAAGTAGGTTTGAGGTGGCCTACTACAGCAGATTCAAAAGCAGATAGATCACTGGACATGCCATTTTCTGACATGGGCTGGGAAGGCTTTGCCTGCTACTACTGTTTTATTGGTCATGGCTAGTTATGTGCCTTTGGTTGCTCACCCTCTGAGTGGTATTGTAGAGCGAATTGACCAAGTCCTTCACAATTTCACTTGGTCAGGTGGAAGAAGGGGGCAGAGATTGCATTTGGTGAAATGGGATGTGGTCACTCGTCCAAAGAATGCTAGGGGGTTGGGAATTCCTAAATTCCAGGACATTGTTGACATGGGAGCCAAGCTCTAGTCAATAAACTTATTGAACCGGGTCATCGGCCACTACAATGGATTAGGGTAATGGGAGGAAAGTATCAGACATGGGAGGACAAGCTGCAAGATTCCCACATCTAGAGGGGCATTTGTAGGCATGCCAAGATGGTTTTGCAAAAGAGGATGTTGGGAATTTCACCGCAGTAATTTATCAAACACAAATATCTAGAGGTCCACGACTAGAAGGGTTATGGAAAGGGAACCTCCCAGAAAAAATCAAAATTTTCATTTGGTTGATTCAAGATCTGACGTTACCCGTAAGAGCAGTGCTTAGGCAGCGGGGGATCCACATGACAGACATGTGTCCCCTTTGCACAGCTGTGGTTGAAACAGTAAATTACTTTCTATTTAATTGTGATTTTATGGGTCGGGTTGTCCATGCAACCAATTTCTAGGAGAATTTGAAAATTTCCAACAACTCAAAGGCTACGGTGATCTTGTGGGTGCAATGGAAGGCACGAAATTGTTAGATTTTTTAGGGGCTACAACTATCACTGCCATTGTAGATTGTGTCACAAGGAATTAGATTGTGGGCAGAGGTGCATGTGAGGGCTACCGAGCCAACCTGGTGCTTTGGGGAATGGTGCAGCAAGCAAGGTGGGCTGACCTACTTCCCTTATTGCAGGGGTAGCCAGACCTCACCAACAAGGCCTTTTTTGTCACTTGGATGGGGGATGTAACCCTGTTTCACAAAATTAGGTTTACGTTGACTGAGGCCTCCATTGCGGGGGGGCTGCCAGCGGGGGGAGGTGATCCCTCCCCAAGGGCATGGACTTCATGATGCAATGCTCTTTTTTCCGAGGGGCTATTCCCAAGACTAGAAGTGGCAAGGTATTGAGGTATGTGCTCCCAGCATTGTGGCAAGACGTCGCGGAGCTGACAAAGAGGTTTTTTGTGCAATCCGATAATGTCTCTAAGTTACTGGGATTGCATTTCACCTTCATGTGGTGCTTGCAGCTCGATGATATGGTTAATTTTCCACAGTTTTTTCTAGATATGCTGTAGAGATAGCACAGGGGTAGGCATTCTGGTTTGATTTTAGCTTTATGGCAAGCAACGAGTGTGGGGGCACCTTGTCCGGCCACCGACACTATTGTTTACTCACACCAGCATTCACTAAGTTGCCAGTGGTGGTTGAGGTTTCCAGAAACTCAGAGGGGGGTGAGGTTGGGGGTGACTCAGGGGGTACTCCAAATTATGGGTTACATCCCAACCCACTAGGGGAGTTAGGGGAGATGGTGCAAAGGACTGCAGCTAGGGGCAGGAGTTTGGAGGGGGGGTCGAGGGTGATGAGAATCTTGAACGTGCGCATTTGCGTGATTATGTGGCTAAGGCGGCAATGCAGGAGCAAGAGTGGGCTCTTTGGCAGATGTGCTGGGACATACGCGAGGAAGAGATCTGACATCAGCTAGAGTAGGCAATGCGAATGGGCAACAACAGTGTTGCGGCAGCAAGGTGATAGCATGTCATGCACAATAAGAGGAACGAGATTTTTTGCAGAGGCGCAAGGCCAAGCATATGAGGTAGAATCCCAGCATCAGCTGGAGGAGTCTCCATGCAGTGGTGTCAAGAAGCTATGTAGGAAGAGTAGCAACAACGACATTTGGTAAAGACAACGGCAAGGGAGGCCCTTGAAAGGGAGCTCACGGAGAGCCTGAGGGAATAGCTTCTAGAGGAGGCGCACCTATAGGAGACATGGGAGAAGGAAGAGTAGGAACAATGGGCTAAGGAGAAGCAAGAGGAGGCTCTGATTCAACAATAGTTGAATTAGGCCCATAAGCAGAGCACTAGGGCTTGGCTGAGGGAGCGGCGGTGCCCATATGTCATCATGGACATTGGGCGAAATACTTCTTGGCATGCGCTCTGACGCCGTATCAAGCATAAAGGCAAGGATTTGCATCCAAATGGTGAAGGAAATGTGGAGAAGTGTAGGAGGAAGGAGCAAGCATTTAAGTACTTCCAAGAGGCAGCGAATTTTGTGGATTCGGAACGTCACAAGGCTTTTCTAGATGTTGTCCATGCCCAGAAGAGGGCTTTTGTGCCTGCACCTAACTCCCTACTTGTATCTAAGGGGTTGTGATCTTTTGGGAGGTTTTGGGTGATTTAAGGGGTTGTCGTGTACACGTGTTTTTGCTGCCTCCCATCTTCCAGGGGATGGGGGGTTCTTTTGGTTACTTTTGTTTTGGGGGTTTTGGTTCTAGTTACCACATCGAGGGGGTATCCAGATCCGGTTTTGATGGAGGGGCCCCTATTTTGTTGTCTTAATTTTTTTCGGTCTTGACTTCTTTGGGGGGTGTTCATTCACTTCCGATTTTTGGGTGGGGGTGATCCCCTAGATGTGTTGCAAACTGAGCCTAAAGGTTGATTGTTTTGTACTTTTCTTTTTATATTTTATGCAACCTGAAATTTTTCTCAAAAAAAAAAACCCTCCTCATAGAACGAAGGAACAAAACAATGTAAAATAAGCAGACACTGAAAGAACTTATGAACTTATATGGCTAAAACAAAAAGTGAACAACAACAAAAGAAGATTATGACTGCTAAAGAAGATAGCACAATAAAAGAAATTCAAAGCTGGATAGCAATCCAGCAAACTAGTGAATTCCTCTTGGTAAGAAAGAAACCTGAGCAAGAAGATAAGATGATCCTTCTCTTGTTATGTTTGATGGACAACATTGGTTGACTATCTCAATTTCTCAACTTTTTTTCTTTTTCTAGCTTGGATATCTTTTTTTATGGTTTGAAAAGATTTGTTGTTGAGATCTTAGATTGTTGAAATTTCTCCATTGACTTGGATGAAAATTGTTTTTGTAATGAATCAAAAGAATCCATAACAATTTGGGGTATCTTGACATAAAGATTTGTCAACAAGGACCAAGAATCCTAGATATGAGAATTGCTACCACATACAAAAAGTGAGTATCCTTGGGCCTATGTCTATTTTATAGATTTCTTGAATCTAAAAAATTGTCAAATTCTTGGTTTCTTCTCAGAATTGATTCAATAATCCCCCTTGAATGCTTAAAACCTTCTCAAGTCTGATTCTCTAATATTTCTAGAAGTCTAATGAAGTGGAGGAAATCTAGGATGTTCATTTATGGCTGTTAAATTGGAAGTAAATGTTAGTGATTTCTCTATTCTTTATTGTTGGAACATCAAATAGTTTAGTTAAATTTTAGTGGTGTGCCTTATATTAGGTTAGTCAGAAGAGTTATTTTGAAATGACTTTCTATTGTGAGTACTGCTGGAAAGAAAATAAAATATTATTGTACAATTGAATGGATTTGAAATTATTGTTTTATGTATTGGTAGCGGCCAGCTATTTGGTTAAACAAATTTGTTGATAAACAGCATCAGATATATTTTTATGGTCTAAGAAAAATCAGAATTTGATCTTTAAATAAAAAGAAAATCAAAGGAATTTTTCTTAGATTTTATAGTAAAATTGTGAGTCTTTTGTTAATCTTGTCCCACTACATCTTTCTTGCTAGCAAAGTTAAGATAGCCTTTATCTTTGTTTTGGAAACTTGAAAGTATTTCTTATATTATTATTTCAATATGGGAAAATTAGAACTATTCATTTCATAACGAAAACATGTATCCTCTATAACAGAAAATCCAAGATGCAGGCAATGTGTTTGGAAGAATTAAAATACATCTTTCTATGATAGATCTTGAGCTTTTGGTTCATGTGTGTCTTGTATGGAAATTTTAAGAAAGCAATAAAATTGAAACAAAATGTTCATGTAGCAATCGTATCTTCATTAAATTTCCAATAAAAAACTTTACATTTCTGGACCTTTAAATCAAAACACCAAGTCAAAATTTTCCAACTCTTCAATCTCATGGAGTATTGAATCATCATCGGTTTTTTCTGCATTCATGAATTAAGAAAGAACATCTAATACACCCATTGATACATTAGTTACAGTTGAAATTACAGAAGAGTAGGAAGCAAAGGACAAAACTATAGGGACAATAAATTTCATTTTCCTAATGGTTTGCTCACCCAAGAATTGAATTGGGTAAAGATAGAGGAGGATGAGGGATGCTCAAGTTATTTTGTACAATGAGATTGGGAAGGTCAGTAATCACCAATCAGGGACAATTTATCTGACAATTGAGCTGACTTCTTCATCTACCCAATTGCAACCTTGGCCTTTTAGCAATAACCTTCAACATCTTATTCTTTGTTTCCTTTAACTTTTCCTCCATGAGTTGCAATTGCATAGAGTTAACTGCCAAAGGTAGAAGTGACTTCCTCAATAGCAAAAGTTCCTTCCTTGATTCCTTGGCCTCATTCAAAAGTTTTTAAACCCTAGACTTAGAGACACTAAATTAACTCCATTGTTGCCCTTAGAACTTGTAGGCCCTACATTTGTATATATGACCTTGACACTCTATTAAACACTTAGACTTGAACTTGTTTTAAAGCTTATATATATTTGTAGAGGTGCCTAATGCTTCTAAGTAATATGAGGACTTTTAATTGAGTGACATAATATAACACCCTGGTCTAGGAAACAAGAACTAGCTCCTAAAGCTGAAATTTTCCAAACGTTAATCAATTAATAGAAATTCAATATTGTATTAACATTAATCAATTAATAGAAATTCAATATTGCATTAACATTAATCAATTAATAGAAATTCAGTATTGCATTTAAACTAGCACAAACAACAATCAGTTCATCATAAAAAGATTAAAACATAAAGCAGAAAAAATATATAATGCAACCAACAGCCCAAAGATCTAGCAAGATGAAAATGCCAATCTGACAATTAGCATCTCTCAATATACAATATGCATCCACGGTGCAATACAAATATCTAAAAAATTAAACTTGGAATCATATACATTGCCTTCTAGATTAGCTAGAAGCAAATTAACTTAACCAATTGACCTTAGCAATCTTAAGTTATACACAACCAAAGCAGGCGGGGGGGGGAGGGCGCCAAGCGTCCCCCACTACCCGGGCCCAACAACCCTCTAAGGGTTCGTCGGTAGTCGTCGGCAGGTGCAATTGGGGCGCTCCAGCTCGTGGAGGATATCCAGAGTGTTCCAATGATTCTCCGTGTCCATAAAACTGGCTGCCTGCTGGATGCCCTGCATGGCCGACTCCCTTCTACTCCTGTCCGCCTGCGAAGCTCCCGCATCTGGGTGGCAGCGCGCTGAGGTTCGACAGATATGTCGTTTGAGTTCAGCCCAGGAGCTTTCACAGCTGATGCCAAGAATGAGGTACGGGCATCGCCCCCCTCTTAGCCACTACCTGGTGTTATGCTCATGGGCGCGGTCAAGCTGTCGCTACCGCTGGTCCTCCTCCTCCTGAAGCTGCTTCTGCTCCGCCTGCTCCACCTGCTCACGTCATCTCTGGGCCTCTTCCTCTTGGGTCAATTCTTCCCTCACTTGGGCCCTGATTTCGTCAATGAGGCAAGCCCTAGCAACTTCAGCCATGAGGTCCTGCTGCCTTACCCGTTCCTACTCGTGCTCTACGAACTGGGCTTCTAGGTCGGCCCGGGCCTGCGTGAACTGAGCTTCTAGGTCGGTCCAGGCCTGCGTGAGGGCTTCATTCCATTTGGCTTCCCATTCCTTCCTCTCCGCCTCCCGAGCTTCATCTGCCATCCTCTGTGAGGCCTGCCGAAGCTCCTCATTCCAGTTCCCCTGGCCAGAGGTCTCTGGTGGGGGGGAAGCCGGTTTGTCAACGCGTTCGAGGGGGCACCGCTCCCGTGGGGTCCTCCAACCCCGCGTAACAATGGAACCCCAAAGGGACCAATCGCCCCCCAGCCCAGGCACCACCGCTGTGTCCTGTGGCCTAGCCGAAGGGGGGCGCTCCAAAGAGACCCCCTGCGAGGGGCAGAGGACGACGGGTGCTGCCCCCCCTTTGCCCCCCGCCACAGCGC
>MNCI01027637.1:1926454-1953059 GCA_015680685.1 Gnetum montanum
CCCCCCCCCCTCGCCACTTCAACCTCCCCCGGCCCGGAAACTCACGTTACGAGTCTCACATGGGGACGCCGCTCCCAACACAATCTGTGTTCCTTACCAGACCCCCCCAGCGCCCCCCCGAACTGGGATGCGGAGTTACACCTTGCCGAACAACGGGCGGCTATTGCTGCGCGGGAGGCAAAACAGCGAGAGTGGGATGCAAAGTGGAACGAGGCCCTGGCCCAATCTCGCGCCAAGCAAGAGGCCCATTTCCACGAACAAGCACAAGAGATGACGCGACAACATGCGCTCATGGCAGAGGCTACACGGGCCCGGCTCATCGATGAGATCCGAGACCAGGTTAGGGAGGAGCGGCGCCAGGAGGAGGCGGCCTGTTGAGCCCAAGAGTAGGCGGCAAGGGAAGAATAGGAACGCTTGCAGGAAGAGGAAGACCAACGACAAAGACAGCACGACCGGGCACATGAGCACAGTGCCCGTCAGTGGCTTAGGGGGGGACGCTGCCCATACAACATCTTGGGCATAAGTTGTGAGAGCTCCTGAGGGGAGTTCAGGTGACATATCCGACACACGTCAACGCGATTCCATCCGGACACTGGGGACTCTCCGGCTGATCGGGGTAGGCGAGAGTTTGTCATGTAGAGCATCCAGCAGGCGGCGAACTTCATGGACACTGAAGAGCACCGCAACACCCTAGATTTGCTCCATGAGCTTGAACGACCACAGTGCGCCTGCCGTCATCTACCGACCCGCCCCCAAGGCCCCCCCCCCCCCCCCATTTTTGGGCCTTGAGGGGGGCGCCCCCCCCCCCCTGGTTGTTGGTTTTTGAGTTTTGGGTTTAGGAGGGGTGCCGAGGCTCCCCCCCCCCCCCCCTTTTTTTCCGGTGGGCCATCCCTGATGACCCTTAAACTGTATACTTGTGTAATATATTTCTTGGTAATACAATCCCGAACATTCTCTTAAAAAAAAAAAAGGCACGATGTGACTCTCTTGAATGTTGTCACTTTCACATATCCACTTCTTCATGAGAGCTTGCTTATCAAAATCAAATATCAATGATGCCATGAATAAAAAAAAAGGATTTTTGGAGAATGGGTTATTTAGTCTTTGCCCATTGTGTAAACTTTTTTGCATAAGTCTTTATCCAAGTCTTAGGGCCTTCTCCATGCTATAAATAGAGGGGGGTTTGCTCTCATTTTCACCTTTTCCAAAGAAGGGGAGCCTATGGTAATTTGAGGTGTGAGGAGCTAAGGAGAGGAGAAGTAGAGTAGTTGTTCCTTACTTGTTCTCAACCATCTCTTGGACTATCTTGAGTGGTCTTGGGGGCTCTTGGGTGGCTAATGTTGCTGCTACTATTGAAGGCTTTTGTGTCTGATTTTTGTGGACTATTTGGCTAATCTAAAGATTGTTCTCTTATTTTTATGAGAAGATTTCAGCAGCACCTTTGGATTTGCAATTTGAAGTTGATTCTTGAAGCAACCAGCTATACAACAAACCAAGCTTGAAGTGTTCTTTGTCTCCCCAAATTGGCCAACTCATTCCTATAGGTGTGTATTCCAAACCCTTGCTATTCAAATGTTTTTTTTTTCTTTTTTGGTTTTTGAGTAGGTGCTTGTTGTTGTAATGGCTTGGACAAGTGAAGATTATTTCATGATGGCATGTCGGATTTCTTATGAGTTGTAAATCATGCATGGAGTCTTTTATATGTCTTGGATCTGACTTTTGGCATGCATTTATTGGGCTTTTGAATTAGCATTTTCTTTGTGTCATATGCAATTAGTATTTCATGCTTGTATGATCATTCACTTAGAAACACATCCATCATTCTATCCAAGGTTAGATCTCTTGTGTGGGCTACAAGGGCTTAGTTCTTAGAGGTGCACCCAAATCCTCGAGACACGCACCCAGATCAACGTGCATGCAAACAGGTCTGCCTCTTAATGCGCCCCCGGCCACCAATGCGTAAGCACCAACCCTCTAGCACCGTAAAACCACGGCCCCGCCCTGGAGGACCGTATCTCGCTCCTCCACACTCTTGAAAATGAACAAAAGTAGGTCATCTGACAAACTCCGCACTTCCACCTCTCCAATCCCCCAGACCTCCTCTATCCACCTTCAGATGAGGTCCATCTTAGGTCAGGCTCCAAAGGACACGAAATGGCCTATCAAGCTATGTTCCATAGTCCGCACCCCCTCCACCAACGGTCCATTAACGCACAGCTGCATAACACCATCCAAACAGGAGCGCTCCTCAACTCCCCCACCCACAAAACCTAATCCCCCCTTACACCTGCACACCCCTCCAAGCCGACCCCCTGCACACCATTCTACGTGGTCTCCCATACTACAACCCTTGCACCATTCATGGCGTTCCTAGTCCCAACCATCTTTCATCACCTAACTTAAGTTTATAAACATTAGGATTCCCAAGACACTTCTATTAATATAGTTTATAACATTAGGATTCCCAATACCAAATTAATATAAGTGTGTCTACTATAGTATTAGTTATTTTAGCTAGTAAGCGAAATAATTGTAATATAGGTACACTGTAAGATAAATAGTCCAATTAGAACTTTATAACTCAACACTACCCACCAAAATCAAACCCATGACTTGGAGCTAATAAATCAAGCGTCTTACTACTAGGCTAACACTTCATTAGTTTTTTTTTCTTTTTCTTGTTAATAATTTCCTTGTATAACAAAGGATCACAATATACTATATACATTACAACCTAGTATTCCTTATAACCAAATTACAAGCACATACACCCGGCATTTTACATGTCTTTTTCACTACCTTATTAGGCTATGTGATGTTTGAGAAGCTTTACTTCTAGTTGTTCTTATCAAGGTTACTCTTCTAAGATTTCAAAACGATTATAGTCCATGTCTTTCACTAACTTCCACCATCTTATTCTAAGACATTGATCCTTAACCAATCTTCAACAGTTCTTGATGCAAGTTTTATTGAAGAATGTTGATCCTTTTAGTCTAGAAGCTAAAGCCAGACATCTTCACAACTTCAAACAGTACTCTAGCATATGACCATACTTGATTTCATATGACACCATACAAATAATTGATTTGATTTACCACTCCAGCAATCTACAGCTTGCTGCTACATCCTATATTCATTTCCAACAAAGCACTCGGTTGAATTCTGTAACAACTTTAGCTACACTCTGCACACTATCATAATACCATACCCACTTGGAATTACATCATATGACTTTTTACGGAGTACTGAAAACACCCTAACTTTTCTCATGAATGCATCCCTTCATCTTATTTTCTTGTATGAGGTTACTTTATCAATTACATCTCTGGTCCATACAGATTACCTAAGATATGTAAAAACAAGAAAAACTTAAAAATAAATCCAATACCTTAAGATTGTATATTTAACTGTTCTTATGCACTGTAACATTTAATTGTGAATTCTGACTAGGCTATTTTTGGATTCCAACAACTAATAAGGCTATAAATCTATCATATTTGCAATTCTAGTAGAAATATCTAATTCATTGCTATTACAACCCTAAAAAATTTCTCAAGTAAAATTAGGTCCAAGTTCAGACCATCCATTTAGGAGTTTCCCATAAAAGTGTTTTAAAGGCAGCTTTATACTTATTATGCTCCAAGCACTTTTTTACCTCAGAAAGAGTGTTAATATAATGGTCCATTAGAAGACCAAGCTAGCACAATAACAACCAAAGATGATAGCAAACCTACAGAATGTAATCAATGTACCAGGGATAAGAGAGGCAAAAAAGAAGAAAAGAAATGACAAAGCACCTTTCCCAGAAGCAACTTCAAAGCACAACTTTGAATTGGAAGGCAAGTTTGTCAACATAAAACTTTTTAAGACTCATGGTGCAAAGTTACTAAAAGACCAGTCGCAATGTCTAAAACCCCTACTAGATAACCTATACATTGCACATTTGCAATTTCTCAGGTAACGAAATTCTGCAGCAGACATGGCTGAACTAAATATGGCCCAATGCATCCGAACAACCTCTTTACAGATATAGTGACAGCACTTAGTCTCAGTTTCAATCATCATCCTCTAAGTGAGTTTATCTTATTTACTGTGCCTTAAGAAGCAACATCTCAGTATACTCTTTGAAATCCAACTTGTAACTTGCCCAACCACAAGCCAGCTGTTTTACTCAACTAAGCTATGACTCATTGCCTAGTTTAACTTTCAATATTTTTATAAAACAGCAATGAATTCAAAAGGTAGAAAATCTGTCAGCTGGCCCTTTTAATAGAATAAAAATATAAAATTAAAAAGAAATCCCATCAGTTTTATTGTATCCTTTATGTATTTTTATGCCTATAAAGTTATTCAGTTTCCTTTTTACTCTCATTTTGATGTAAGATTTCACCTATGTTAACCTGGTAACACAATGCAAGTCCATATAGCAATTTAGTGACAGACGGCGCTCAACACATCATTGTAAGCCGGTTTCCTGAAGTATTTTTCACTGTATCGAATAACGTGTCCTTTTATTTCCACCTCCAAATACTACACCATCAAAAGTAGGAAGAAAAAGGTTGGGGAAACGGGTATATAGCAAAATAAGAATTCCTATTTCACAGTTGATCAAAAGGCGATACCCTATCAGCTTTCCATGTTCGATCATGCCGTTTTAAAATCAATTACAGAATTGGGTCTTAAATCTTTTTATATAATGACAGACACTTACAGTGCATCTTGTTGTTGGTTGCTTTGTGCTCGTAACGATCTTGCAAAACATTGATCATATGCTGCCGGGTATCAATAGCAGCAGCAGAACCACTGCAATAAGCAACCCACTCAACTTTCTGCACTGCAGTGAAACTACCATGATTAGATGATAGAATTTTGTATAATTCTGTTTAAGATTCGAAGCTGATTGCCCCCTTTTAAAGAGCCATGCCGTCATTGTTTTGTTTCCTCTGAAAACGTCAACGACATCACCTATACTTATCTGTGCCTATGATGAGTGAGCCATGCTGCCTTTATTTTGTTTCCTTGAAACCGCCAACGAGTTAATGATCGACTAATGATGTTCAGACCAATACTGTGGTTATACACGTCCGTTGAAATATGAAGGCTTTGAACCCGGTCGGGGTGATGGTGTTTTCCTTTGAAGCTAACATCTTTAAGGTTTGATTGGGTGAGTGAATTTACTGAGGTTGAATCTACATAAAAAAATTCATGAATAATTCATGAATTGTGAAAGATTATATTTCTGAACTGAAATTTAAAAACAATAAAAAACAAAAATAAAAATAAAACAAAGGTGTCATTTATGGGTTCATCCATAATCCTATAAAACATATCAATTAAATAATTTTTTTATTCTAAAAATTAGAATCTACAAAGTTAACATCTAATAACTCACATAACCAAACAAGTTTTTAGGTGAAGTAGTATAAGGGCATCAACTAAGCTACAATGACATACTCAAGAAAATAACAATGTTACATTATGTTTTATTTAGCATTTTATAACATTCTTAAATTTAAAATTTAAAACCATTTATGAATGCATCATGGCTCTCATATTTCTTAAACTACTTAATTTATCATGACCTCGTAACCAAATTAGCTACCTACTCATTATTTCTTATCAAGGGAAACAACAATTAGAAGCCAACAATATTGAACACGGTATCTCTATAGTAGTAGGGGCAACTATGTCAAATAACTATGGTAAAGAATATGTTATATCAAATAGCTATAATAAGAGATATCTATCTAGAACCATGACATGTGACCAAACTTAACTTTCTTGAATGATCCATCTAATGCTTTATCAAAATCCAAAAGTCACATCTTAATGATGCCTTTATTAGAATCCAAAACTCACATTATTACCCTCCTTACATCCCCACCATATGCACAAGTAATATAAGTTTAGTCCTATACTAGATGAACTCTAATGTTGTGGTCATGTCAAACTCACATCATCATTGTGTGCACATGCACATGAACAATTCAAATGAGCTAAGTTTGATTGTTGTAGTGTAACATGAAACGTCTAGCAAGTCCTGAGCTAAGTTTTATTAACATAATCTAATATAGAACATTAGGTAAGTCATTGTGCATCACCAAACTTAAAAATTTCAATAAGTCATAGAAAAAAACAATTTCAACAATTAAGAGCTCACTATGAATACTGGCAAGTACAATCATGATTGTAAGCTATTTGATGAACTCTTTTAATCTATATGATAAGCTATTTATACCAACTCATCTTGTAATTAGGAGTTTATGAACTCTTTTTGTGTAGGGTATTATCTAAACTATCTGTGTTGCAAGTGAGGGACAAGTATCATGGGCACATAGACAAGCTACTTATGTCAACTTAAAATCAATAAAAATGTAATCTTAACAAAACTACTATTTAGCATAGCATGAAAATGTAAACAAAATTCTTTTAAATTATTAAAGATTATTGTTTGTTTATCATTTAATCAAACACATCGTAGATATATCATCTCAAAATTACACGCTTCAAATTGATAAAGACTAAAAAAATGAACAATGCTTAAACCAGTATAAAATATATCACCAACTCATAAACATATGCTTCATTATGAAATTTCATAAAATATAAAGTCAAGCTAAGCCTTCATGCTCAACACTTCTATAAACATGTTCTTAATGATAGCTATCACCTCCAACACCACTAGAACCTTTGGCATATGCTTAAAAGTAGGTAAGAGTCATCACCCTTTTTGATAGAAAAAACCAAACCTCCAAGGCATCTATGTAACAAAATCGTGAAGTGAATAGGGCCAAATCAAAGATAAAATCACTAGAAAGGTTAGACCATCAACTATTACATCTTATACCATAATCTCAACAATCTCACATAGGTACCTAACCTAAGTGATGAGCGTCAAAGTGTCGCATCAATGGGCCCCTGTCGACGGGGCAACATTGATGTACTGTTTGTTGCATCTATGAGGCCCCGTCGACAAGGCAACGTTGATGTAGTGTTTGCTACATCTATGGGGCCCCATCAACATAGCCCAGCAATAAAAACTATAAATATGAGCTCACTGTCATTTTTATGAAGAGTCCAGTCATAGTTGTAGTGAACCTCTTGCAGTTTTTACATTCAAAAGCTAAAATATTTTCTTGAGTACCCACAGCAAGAGTCATTGAGTGTACAAATCTTTATTCAAGCACTATTGGACCTGAGCATGATAGTGTGTGTGGCAATAAAGACAAACTTCTTAATAAACCTTGCAGCATTCTAGATAGCTTAAATGTTTTGTTTATGCATTTAATGTTTTCAATTATTTATTCAATGTTCCTCAATAATTAAGCTAATTAAGTAATTAAGTGAGATAAGCTAAATAGTGATTAAGTAAACGCATAAGTACGACCGCTTCGAGCATGCATATGATGTTTGCTAATCCTAGCTGCACTTAACGCTTGGAAACCTAGTAATGTTATATGTGTTTAAGATGTGTACGGCAAGTGGGATCAGATACTTATGTTAGGACTAGTTAAACAATAGTTAGCCAATTAGATTAAAGTAGATATTAAATCACTTTATTCTCTATTCTATTTATTTTAAGCACCAAAACCATAAAATATAAACTAATAAAAATCATACACCTCGATTACACTTAACCATACCATGTGCATCACAAGTGTAATTGAGAAGACAACGAATGACTATTAAGGTAAGGTTCACTTCTTAGAAGACTAGTGTACTAGAAGACATAGAGTCCGTGAAATTTGACTGGATCGCACGTGAACACTTTGTGATTTGTATGGTTAGGTGTAGAAGTATCCTTCACCACTCATCATAAACACCACAAATTTTTGTAATGTGTTGATTTGTACACTCGAGCACTTAGTTTTGTTATGTCAAGAGTCAGTCAATAATCCCATACCCTTTCAATTTTGTAAAGGAACTCAAAGACGAGTTTTAATTCGGTCATGGGGGTATGATGAGCATCAAATTATCACATCAATGGAACCCTGTTGACATGGCCTCATTGATGGGCCCCCGTAGACAAGGCCCTATTTATGTGGTGTTTTCCTATCGACAGGACCACATCAACATAGCGTTTGCTACGTCTACAGGGCCTTGTCGATGCAGCCCAACAATAAAAACTTTAAATACAAGCTCATTTCCATGTTTATGAAGAGTTGAGTCATAGTTGTAGCAAAGCTCTTGTAGTTTTTACATTCAAAAATTAGAATATTTTCTTGAGTGCCCATAGTAGGAGTCATTGAGTGTATGAATCTTTATTCAAGCACTATTCAACCTGAGCATGACAGTGTGTGCGACAATAAAGATGAACTTCTTGATAAACCTTGTAACATTCTGGATAACTTAAATGTTTCTTTCATGCATTTAATGTTTTCAGTTATTTATTCAATGTTCCTCAGTAATTAAGCTAATTAAGTAATTAAGCAAGATAAGCTAAATAGCAATTAATTAAACACATTAGTATGACCACTTTGAGCATGCGTATGACATTTGATAATCCTAGCTATGCTTAATGCTTGAAAACCTAGCAATGTTATATGTGTTTAGGATGTGTATAGCAAATGGGACTAGATACTTATGTTAGGACTAGTTAAACAATAGTTACCCAATTAGATTAAAGTAGATATTAAATCACTTTGTTTGTTATCCTATTTATTTTAAGCATCAAAACCATAAAATATAAACTAATAAAAATCATATGTCTCAATTACACTTAACCATACCATGTGCATCACAAGTGTAATTGAGAAGACAACAAAGGACTATTAGAGCAAGGTTTACTTCCTAGAAGACTAGTATATCAAAAGACATAGAGTCGGTAGAATTCGACCAAATTGTGCTTAAACACTTCATGATTCGTATGGTTGGGCATAGGGGTACCCTTCACTACTCATCATTAGCACCATTGCCAAAAACACTTTCTATTGAAACATGCGCTATCCAGGTTTAGTGAACATTATTAATATCATTAGATGAACCTTAAGGTCAACATCATTCTCAAATAATATAATTATAAAAGCACATTGATATTTTATTTGTTTGCAAAATGTCTTCTTCTCATAGGCATGATGATGCTAAACTGCCAATCCCACAAAAATGCAAAGCAGTATATACTCATCCAAATGAGTATGTGCCTAACTTCACCTTCATCCTATATCAAGATGAGCAACTACGATGGTGTCACATGGAAGTCAACATTATAATGCCTCCCAATCAATATGTGCCCATGATGCTGCTTCAAACTCTTAAAAAGTTAAGCATCCACGATCTTCAAGAGGAGTACGTTGTGCATGATTATGACTACTAGGACTATCGTCCCACTAAAACATAACATAGGAGAGATTAACACTAGGATAGGCATCATGAGGTTGTGAAGGGGAAACGGTTCACAAGTCCCTTATTTCTACTGAACGAAGATAACAATGAGGACCCTCTCTCTAGGGGCTCTCAACATGAATATTCTCCACTTCCTCTTACTAGTGATGAGGGTATGGCCCTAAATTTTTGGTCCACTATCAACAACCCAGGTTCAAGTAAAGATGGCAGTCAAGGCAAGGGCTTCAACAAGCGTTAAGAGGATAAGAAAATCAAGGAATGTGGCCACAACAACCGAAGGGGAATTGGCAGATATCATGGTGGAGGTGGTCCTCCTTCCTCTTCACCCTCTTCACCCTCTTCATTTGCATATTTTTCTTCTTCCTCTTCTAGTTCTAAAAATGCCACAGAAAAAATAACCATGATGGAGGTGAACATTAGGACAATAATATTGATTGCCAGGCCCACAATAAACAAAGGGGTAATAGAGAACATAATCTATCACAAGGAAATCATGATGATGATGAACCTTTTCTGGTAACCTGAAGCATGCTCAATATTGTAGAGGCTATCAAAATTCCAACGAGTCATGTGAAAGATAGTCAGATTAAGTGATTTGATATGAACAAGATCTCCAGATTTGAGGGGGGATATAACTCTAATCCACAAACACATCTTCAAGCATTTCATGATGCATGTGCCTTACAAAACATTGAAATGACTGGCAGAAACTAACGCTATTTCCCAAGACACTCATCAAGGAAGCAGAAAGTTGCTACTAGTCCTTTGAGTCCAAATCTATTCACAGATGGAGTACCATGCTAGAACTATTTAATGATAAATACCAAACATACTCCAAAGTGTCTAATCTGAAAAGGCAAATCCAAGGTTGGAAACAAGGAATACATGAACCCTTGGATGCCGCCATGGCAAGATATTATTCTTTCTTACATTGATGCCCTGGCCATGGCTATTCTGAAAGGGAACAACTCTGCCACATCATTGATGGGCTTAGATTAGAAACTAGAAGAGCTCTTGGGATTTATGTCTAAGGGAGGCTGTTTGAACTAAGAGCTCATTAGATCTAAAGGTTGATAGAGTAGGTAGCAAAAGAAGAAGATGAGTTGCAAAAGAGGAAAAGTGTAGAAGAATATAATAGGTACCCTTTCATTAGGAAAGAGGAGGTCTGATTTTATGATAAGGAGGAGTCACCATTCGACAAGGTGGTGAGCAAGAAAACCTTGCCTATCCAAAAATATATTTCTATATTTCAACAAAGGTTGATAAACTATGGGACTCTTTGGATAAAAAATTCCAAAGTACTATGAAGATTGCTAAAGAATCCAAAGAGCAGAAAAGTGATCATAACTACAAAAAGTGGAAAGAAGCTGAACATGCCTACCAGGGAGGTAAGGGAACAGCTGTTGTAGTAGAATAAGTTGTGGAGATAGACTCTAATGATGATGTTGGATATGACATTTTTCAATATGACCATCCTAAGGGATGTTACCCTATGATGCCACACTTACAAGAGTCTAGCATGTGCATGTTGAATGCTCGACTAGTAAGGAGACAAGCACCTAGACAATTACCTTATCTACAAGGCAATCCAAGGTAGTTCCACCAGCATCAACAGGCTTACTATCCAAGGGAAGCTCAACCACAACCGTATGAGTAATACTAGCAATGACAACAACCATAGTTGTGGGGGATGCCATCGCTGAGATAGCAATACCCTTATAGGTAACCAAATTTGTATAGGTACTATATTCAACAAACCATTTCTCCACATGGCTCTGCCAGCCACATCTCATTCCAACATCACTATTATCCCCCAAAGTACCATCGAACTCATTCATCATCAACTTGAGGGGAATCCACATATCCTTATCATCCTCTACATTTGTTTGCACACATCCCTTCGTCCTCAACCCAATTACCTACTACTTCATCTATGTAAGGAAAAATTTCCTCATAGCTGTAGCAATGAAATTCTACAAGGGCTATAAATTTACAATTGGCCTTCCAACCAAGTGGTTCAGACTATAGATCCAAGAATGACCATTATTCTGACCATAAATTCCTTCCAAACCCTCACAACCTAATGCAGCTAGTCACCCTATACCTCTAGCACCCTCACCCTCTGAACTAACACATTCGAGATCCCTTCAAACCAAATGCTGCCTCAAATCTACACTATGATGTTAACTCATGTTGTTTCCAATTAGATCAAGGTTGAAAACCTTTCCATGAAGAGATCTAATTTGGGAAGTTCTCTTATATATTAGTGGACATGAGCCATGCAAGGCTCTTCTTGATTTTAGTTCTAGTGTCAATCACATCTCCCAAGATATGCACAAGGCCTGGAACCTACCACTTCTCAAGAAGAGTAATATCCAATTGGAATTGGTAGACTAATCAATCACTATCCCTCTGAGATTAGTGGAGGACATTGTGACTATAGTTTGTTGGTGGTCCTATCTTGTTGATTTTCTAGTGATCAAGGTATAAAACTGCAAAGGTGACTTACCCATCATTATGGGACATGCATAGTTAAGCATTATTAATGCATGAATGGGCATCAAGGACCTCTCCTTGAAAATCTCCAAGGAGAATGAATTTGAATGCCTCAAGAAGAAGCATGTTCTATGCATTGTGTACAACAATAATGGGTGCAATTGTGTGCAAAAAATCTAGTCCATTAAAAGTACATTCATTAAAGCATGTAATCAATGTGCACATGAAACCAATATCCAAAGGTTTCTGTATGCAGTAGCTATAAAATAGGAGGATACCAAGTGGCTGACAGCCGACTCTGACAATAGCATACTATGCATGGAACCCTCTAAGAGCCTGACATGTGCTTATGTCGAGGGCATGGATGAACTTGAGTAAGTTCATCACCAACTCTCTAATGATGAAGATGATGATATTTGTTGGGAAGAGTTGGTAATCCCTGATCATTTCAAGCTAGAGCCCCTAGAGTTAAAAAATCTACCAACTAGCATGGAGTATGCATTTTTTAATAATGACAAGCTAGTTATAATCAATGCAAATCTTGCTCTTAAACAAAAAGACAAGTTGTCGAGGATGGTCAACAAATGGCCAATAGCCTTTTTTTGGTCATATCCTAGATTGATTGGAATTGATCCAAGGATATCCCAACATCTGACTTACACTAACCTAGCCATGAAGCTAAGAAGGTAGTCACAAATGTGGCTAAACCTCAAGTTGAAGCAGATTGTCAAGGAAGAAATAGAACAATTGCTCAAGGTAGGGTTCATCTATCCCATCGCAGATAGTGACTGGCTTAGCCCACTCATAATTATGTGAAAGAAAGGTGGCAAGAGGTGGGTTTGCATTGACTTTAAGTTGTTGAATATGGCAACATTTAAAGATTATTTTCCATTACCATTTTTGGACCAAGTGTTGGATGTCATTTATGGGCATTGCTATTATAACTTCTTGGATGGTTATAGTTGTTATAACCAAATCCAAATAGCACCAGGAGATTAGACCAAAACAACATTCATGAGTTCCTAGGGGACTTTTGCATATTGCAAGATGTTGTTTGGTCTATCCAATGCCCCTACAATATTTCAACACCTGGTCCTTAGTATTTCTCAATAGTAGATTGGTAGTAAGGTAGAATTCTTTATGGATGACTTCTCTACCTATGGGGCTACATTTAAGTAAGCCTTAGATCGCCTTGAGAAAGTACTGAAAAGATGTGTTGAAACAAACCTTAGGCTCAATTGGTAGAAAATCCATTTAATGATCTAGGAGGGCATAGTATTGGGGCATATAATTACTTAGACAAGGACTAAGGTAGACCCAGAAAAGATAAGGGTCATCCAATGAATCACACACCAACCAAAGATAGTTAAAGATGTCCAATCATTCCTTGGACACAGTGGATATTACCAAAGTTGATAGAGAATTTCTCTAAGGTCAAAAAGCCATTGGTTGAGCTTACAAAAAAAGATGCTCCATTCATCTAGACCAAGAAGTGTAAACATGCATTCCAACAGCTAAAGAAAAAATTCATAGAAACTCCAATTCTATGAGTACTAGATTAGTCTAGGTCATTTCATACAATGATAGATGCATCTAATTATGCCTTGGGATCCATGCTTATGCAATTGGATGATAAGAAACATCCATATTACATTCATTGTGCAAGTCAAAGCATTGATGGTGCACAGTTAAATTACACCACAACCGATAAAGAACTAATGGTAGTGGTGTATGCTCTTGAAAAGTTCAGGCACTATGTGCTTGGCTATAAAGTGATATTGCACATAGATCATAGTGTCATCTACTTCCCAATGAATAAGCCAACGATGAGTCCCTGTATCATACGGTGGCTCGTGATCTTGTAGGAATTTGATCTCACAATGATACATCAAAAAGGAACCGAGAATGTGATTGCTAATCACCTCTCTTAGTTAAGATGGGATAATAAAGAGGAGGAGAGTTTACTCTCTAATCAATTTCCAAATGAACTCCTTTTTATAGGAGCAATAAATGACCAAGTGCCCATCAAATTAAAATGGTATCATGGCATCCCTACTTATCTTCTTACTCAGGAGATGCCATAAGATGTGGACCATAGGAAGAAATAATAGATACTTCATCAGGCTAAGCTCTTCATGGAAATCAATAGACATCTTTACAAGGTGTGTACCAATAGCTTGGTTTGTTGGTGTGTGCATGATGCAAATCAATTGTGCATTCTCTTAGATGCTCATGAAGGCCATTGTGGAGGCCACTATGGTGGGAGATGCATGGCCATAAAAATCCCAATGGCAAGATACTATTGACCCACAATCTTTAGGGATGTCCATCAATTTGTTAGATCTTGTAAGTGTTGTCAATGAGATGGTGGGATGATTGGATGAATGGAGAGTCCTCAACAATGGATTCAACCACTAGAGCTCTTTGACATATGGGGCATTAACTTCATGGGTTCCAGCACACCCATGTTCAATAGAAAGGCATACATAATCATCACCATTGAATACTATACCAAGTGAGCAGAAGTAGTAGTTGTCACCAACTATACATCATCCACTGCTACTTGATTTGTATAACAAAATGTTGTGAATAGGTTTGGAGTGCCATGTGCACTAATTTCTAACAATGGAACCCATTCTATAAGTCCTACTTTTTGAAAACTCATACACCACTTGGGGGTTGAACATAAATTAACAACACCCTATCACCCCCAAGCCAATGGTCAAGCAAAAGGCACCAATAGGAAGATCACAAAGATCCTAAAAAGGACTATAAGCAAATATAAAAGAGACTGGAGCATAAAACTCAATGATGATATTTAGGCCTACTGCTCAACATGGAAACTCCCTATTAGCTACTCTCCTTACGAGCTGGTGTATGAAAAACTTCTAACACTCCTAATTCAATCCGAGCTCCATACACTCTTAACAACTTGTGATTTGAATCTTGACCTAAGTCTAGCACAAAAAGAAAGACTAATCAACCTCAACGTGCTAAAAAAATTGATTAGTAGCCCTATCTTTGAATGAAGTGCACAAGGCATTCAGCAAATAGCAACATGGCAAAAAGTAAAATTTCAATCGGGAGATAAAGTTCTTTACTAAAATCCTACACATGTGCCTCAAAAAACTAAATTTCAAATGTTGTGGTAAGGGCCTTATATAATTGATGAAACCTCTTCTTCTAGGGCCATGACCATATACAAACCTAAGAGCCCACATACAAAGAAATACATCAACATGTAATAAGTAAAACCTTTCCTAGAGCCAAAGTAAGCCAGTGCAACTAATACCTCCTCGGATGAACAACCATGCTCTATATTCCACATCTCCTCCTTTCAACCTAGTCATGGGAGAGATGGTCATCCATGCTAATCATCTACATGGCTCCTTAGTTTTTCTATTTTTTTTTTATACATTTTTGTTTTCTTGCAAAGTTAATTATTTTACACCTTTTTTATTTTCAAACTTTTTCTTATTTTACACCATTTTTTGTTTTACACCATCATTAGTATATTTAAATCTTTCTTGAATATTTTACACTTTCTTGTATATTTTACTTTGTTTGAGTGTGATTTTCAAATTTTTGCTAATAAAAATGCTTTGTGCAAATAGGACATAGTGGTGTTGTAGCTACTATTGATGGTGGTTTGTGCTTCATGTTTTGTTTGCTAATGTCTAGTTTCTATTTTTAAATTTTTGTACCAATGGTTAAGTCATGGTTTCTTTTTCATGGAATAGGAACTAAGTCCATGACATCCACCCTTTCAGAAACTCTATTGTTTTTCTTATTTTGGAAGTTTGATGTCCCTTTTATTAAATAAAATTTTAATAAGTTTGTGACCTTTGTAGTTTTTGGAATTGGGAAGGATTCAAAGGGTTACCTAGAGTGTGACTTCAAGGGGACTCAATACTCTTTGTACTCTTCTACTCACTTGGGTGCTTGTGTATTTTCATAGACTTTTTACCATTCCATGTCAATCAATAATAGGAAGTTAAATAAAGTGTTTGCATAGTGTGGTTCCAATCCAAGAAAAACATGATGAGAATTCAACGCACACCTCTTAGACAAATAAACGAGCTACATGAATTAGTTATGGGACAAGAAAGACATGTTACCTATGCCTAAAGGTCCCCTGTAACTAAGGTCCTATCTTACTTTCTACTTCTCTATTTTTTATTTTATGGAATAGTGGTTGTTCTGTGGGTGTACTTTTGTGTCTCAAGGGGATTGGTCTTGGAGTGATGATGCAGAGTCATTGAAAGAGGTTGATTTTGATCTAGTCTAAGGATGGATCTTCTTAGGTCATTTTAAACACAAACTTCACAAGGGACTTCTTATGACCTCAATTTGGAATTCCATTACACCTTCCCCATCATTTTTCTTTTTTGTTCGTGACTTACTTCACTGTCGAAGTCCATGTTCTTGATTTGGTGTCTTAGTTTGACGTACTTGAATTCTTTGGTAGAATCCTATTGGTTTTGGTCCTTAACTTCCATCAACCATTAATTGCCTATGAGGCCCATGGACTCATTATGTTGAGGTTATGCAAGGGTAAACAAGGCATGTGCCTACTATGGGGAGGACCCACTTGCATATCTCTTGGTTGGGTTCATTAAGCACCTTATGCTTAGGCACTCTTGCAATCAGAATCTCACATACACCCATCTTCTACATCAAACCATGTGCTCCTTTACATATTTTGTTTAATAAACACATTCTCCATAAATTTTTTGAATTTTTGAGCTTTTAAAGAACCTCTTCAATGATTTTATCATATTCTTGGCTTTTCCAGGACTCCATGGACTCCAAATTCATTCAAAAATTCCTCATATTTTTTGAGAAATTCAAATTTTAAAAGTTTCCCCATAGGCTCCATATATGGGACCCCATTGACAGAGTAGACATGTATATGACGCCTTGTCAACGTAGTGAAAAAATAGTATATATATGCATGATTCCATTTTGAAATTTTTACATTTCTCACAAACACCAAGAGAGTTTTTCAAATTCTTAGAGCCCATAACTTCCTAACCGTTTATCCAAATCACTCCATTTTTGACCCTACAACTACTGAAGGTAAGCTCTTAGTTGTGGTGGCCATAAATGTGCCATTTTTGACAAAAAATGTTTCATCATTTCTCTAACTCCCACAAAGGTTTAACTAAAAAATCAACTATTAAACATCAAATTACAAAAGTTAAACCTTTTCAACAAGCTCTGGTGACATTCACAATAAAAATGAACAAATAATTAATAAAATAATCAATCTACCATGGTCCAACCGTAGCCAAAGTGTAACTAACTAATGAGAGAAGGTATTCAAAAATTTAAAGTTGCACATTATATCTACAAATCCATGGATTTGTTGTGACCGTAGATGGCACCGAAAGGGAAACACAAGCAGAAAGAAAGACTATCTTAGCCAAGAGAGAAATGGCCTAGAATGAAAGGGACCAAGAACAAGCCTAAGAAGAACCACTTGCAATCCATGCCACAGGTCCTCTTAGGGAAGAGGCCAAGGTGGAATCTATTTGATAGATTTTGCAACTAGTAGCAGCAATAGAACATTCCCACTTGGATGATGCACTAGCTTAATAAGCAAGTCTCGAGGTGATCTTGATAAAATTTTGCCTAAATAAAATCAGATTGAGGGAGGTCCAAAAAATAGTGCTCTAAGAGTTAAAATTTGGCCCTTTCCTGAAGCAAGCACCAAAAGAAGTATAAGACAAACTGAAGGCCTCTCCCATATGGCTAATCATCACTTCTACTTGGGAGTGGCATATGGGAGAGACATTTTTATTCTAAAATACCAGGCTGGCTAGTTCAATGGTCAAAATCAAGGACATCTTAGTGTCCTACTTGGTGCAGGCCATTACTAAAGTGCTTGGGTTGCCAGAAATAGAGGTGAGTCTCGCTGAGATTCCAATGCAGATAGACCCAAACATCAAGAAGAATGGATGCAATAGTGCTATGGTATCCTTTGTAAGGAGTTTGGCATGTTCAAATTGGTAGAAATAATCCACTATAATATTGCGTCCTTCCACCTCAATCCCATGGTGAGTCCAAGCAAAATCACCACATTTTCTACTTGTGCATGCATTGCTCTAAGTGGGAGATTTCCTGTTAGCCTTCCACAGCTAATCTATATAGAGATGGATAAGTGATTTAAAGAAAATGAACATGGAAGAAAGGAACTCCCTTTCCCATGCCTCATTAGAAAACTTTCTCAAAGTGGAGGAATAGTCTGTTATATAAACAATGCTATCAGCCATGCTTCAACTACTAATTAGGTGGAGATGATGAAAGACAAGACTCCTACAATGACCATTCAAGAAGAGAAGTAGCAACCACCACCTCCACCTACCACTCAAAAAATTGTGTCAAACATCATGGCACCATCCCAACATTTGTGTGAATACCAAGAATGGCTCTTGAGTGAACAAGAGCAATGAGTAGGCATGAGTGGCAAGGACCCATCTTTTTACTGACCAATAATGAGTCACCTCAATGAGGTGGCCCGAACAATTAGCCTAATAGGTGGAGGTGGATCCATTTTCTTGGCCCAAAGAACATAGTTTTCTATGAGGTTGAATCTTATCACTAGAGAGGTCATGGTATCTCTCAAAAAATAGTAGTCACTCGCAGAAATTTTTGGGAATGCCATGACCTTCTCAATGTACTTGGAGGAAGGTGAGGGGGCAATAGTACTAGTGATGTAGCACCAAGGATAGGAGACAACAGCAGAGGTGGTTGCTAATTAAATTTCCAAAATAATAAATGCACTTGTGACATTTGTACTATACATCACTACATTCAAGGATGTGTAGATGTGCACAGGAACCACAAGCAGTAGAAGAAATGTAGCATAGCATGAAGAACTGTTGGATTGACTAGTGGAAATTAGGCAACCACTTCCAGATGTCTTTGATCTTCTAGACTATTACTACAACCCAATTAGAGCTACTAGAGGCAAGGAGCAAAACTATTATCTTGGAGGAGAAACTCAAAATAGCCAAGAAGCTAAATGAACACTTGGCTGTTGAAGTTGCCAAATTAAGAGCCTAAATTGCCAATCCTACATTTCTGAACCCAGCATTGACAAAAGATGAAGCTCTTGAAAAAATTCACACTAGACTAAAAGGGGTTGAGGGTGTGATGGAAATGGCAATGTTCTACCGATCCTTAGTAGAGGATACATAGCACAAAATTTAGAAGGCCTTGAATCAGACCCACTAGGAGAATGTACAATTTACTATAGAGAACCATCACCTACAGAATGTTAATGAGAACAAACAACAATTAATCAACTTCATCCATCAATAGCAGGAGCAACTAGCCAGAGTGAACATAGAGCTAAGAAGATTAGTAGTAGAAAATAAAAACCTCTCCATGGAGGAGGTCTATGCCATTTTTCTAAAGATAACAATCGAGGTAGTTGCCTAGAAATCAGAGGCGCTCAAATTTGAGAGAGTTAAGGATTATTATAAAGATCAGGTCAATCTATGAAAAAAAGTGAATGAAAAACACATCTCATTGATGAAGGCGAAAGTAAATGAAATCCTTCAACAACTTTAGCAAGGAAGAGAATTGTGACAATCTATCATTGATGGGATAAATGCCTACAAGAAGATAGAAATTCATATGAAGGAGATGCAGATTGAGGAGATGACAAAATACATGGATCTCACCAATCTCAAATATGCAAATTTGGCTATGTTGACTGCCGGACGGTTGTAGTCAAAACTAGAGAAGCAAGTGGCTAGCTCGTACTTATTATACAAGGCTAAGTTCAAGCATCACAAGGATGCTAAGCAAAACCTTGTGGTGGCAAATGTTGAACTCAAAGTTCTCAAGGGAAAATACACTTATCAAAGATCTACTATCAAGAACCTGGCCAGAAGGATGAATGACTACCAGGAGCTATAGAACATAGTAAGGGTGTTCGATGTTGAATGTAAATAGTTCACTGCTTAGTTTGTCAATGTGAAGGAGTTATTCCCAATAATGCCCTGTCCATGGGATATCCCCATTCTAGCCAACATTGGTGATGCCACATGGACTTTAAATGATTCTTGGACTAAGGAGGAGAAGATGAAGGCATTACTAGATGCCTTTCACCTTCTTTTGAAGGTTGTAGCTATAGTAGGATAGCCATAGCCACCTCAGCCACCACACGTGCCCAAGGCCAGCAAAGGTCCTTTAGAACCTTAGGAAACTCCACCACCTAGGACTGTCTAATCTTCTCTACTACCTTCATATCATGAAAGGATGTGTTATCCAATTTCTGTACTGAGTTGATTTGTACACTTGGGCACTTAGTTTTGTCATGTTAGTTTGTTATGTCAAGAGTTAGCCAATAATCCCATACCTTTCCAATTTTGTAAAGAAACTCAAGAATGAGTTTTCATTTAATCATGGGGGTATGATGAATGTCAAAGTATCATGTTGATGGGGCCCCATTTATGTGGTGTTGCCCCATTGATAGGACCACATCAACCTAGTGTTTGTTAGGTCTACAAGGCCTTGTCGACATAGCCTTGTAATAAAAACTATAAAAATGAGCTCATAGCCATGTTTATGAGAGTTAAGCCATAGTTGTAGTGAAGCTCCTGTAGTTTTTACATTTAAAAGTTAGAATATTTTCCTAAGTGCCTACAACATGAGTCATTTTGTGTAGGGATCTTTATTCGAGCACTATTGGACCTAAGAATGATAGTGTGTGTAGCAATAAAGATGAACTTCTTAATAAACCTTGCAACATTTTGGATAGCTTAAATGTTTCTTTGATGCATTTAATGTGTTTAGTTATTTATTCAATGTTCCTCAGTAATTAAGATAATCAAGTACTTAGGTAAGATAAGCTAAATAGTGATTAAGTAAACACATAAGTATGACCGCTTCGAGCATGCATATGATGTTTGGTAATCCCAACCATGATTAATGCTTGGAAACCCAATAATGTTATATGTGTTCAAGATGTGTACGACAAGTGGGGACCGAATACTTATGTTAGGACTAGTTAAACAATAGTTAGCCAATTAGATTAAAGTAGATATTAAATCACTTTATTCTCTATCCTATTTATTTTAAGCACCAAAACCATAAAATATAAACTAATAAAAATCATATGCCCTGGTTACACTTAACCATACCATGTACATGACAAGTGTAATTGAGAAGACAACAAATGATTATTAGGGCAAGGTTCACTTCCTAGAGGACTAGTGTGTTGAAAGACATAGAATTCGACCAGATCATGCATGAATGCTTCGTGATTCATATGGTTGGATGTAGAGGTACCCTTCACCACTCATCACTAAGTATTAGAATTATTATAAAACTAGTACTATTGAAGACTAAAAAGAAAGATTGATACCACCTAGTATTAGGATTGATACTAGTGAAACAATAGCCTAATACTAATCCCATAGTAGCCCTAATACTCACACATCATGGATCATCAACATCAATTATTTCCATTGTACATTACATCATCAAAATTAAGGCAATAGCGATTATAGCAAACTGCCAATGCTCTAATCTTAGCCACTGGTAAGATTAACCACTAGTAGAATAGGGTCACTACTAAGACTAAGCCACTAGCCATTGCAGCTACTGCCAACATTTAATTCTATTGAAAATCTAATCTACTAGGACTAGAATCCATTAAGACTTCTTTTGATATAAGTATCATCCTCTAATCAGTATCAACCTATGGTCAACATGGTATAACATCCTAGGAGATTATCCTTTATACCATTTACAAATGTGAACATTTAACCTTTTCATGCTTAAATATGATTATTATTTCATATAATGTGATCATATCATGATAGCTTGGCTTTTATGATTACATTTGTTTTTTGATTGGAATATGTGAATTCTTTGTTAATTATTTTAATATTAACTAATAAGTTTCAAACATTCTTTATATTTCTTGTGATATATGTACATATTTCTTTTTTAGGTTAAATGTATATAGCTATGATTATGGAATTCTTATATGCATTAAGAAAATGATATCTTTCATGATTGTGGTTGATTCATGAATCTGGAGAATATTATTTAATGTATGCATGTTACTTAATGTTGGTTAGACAAATGGAGGGGTATTATATGATTAGAATATTATAATTTATTTTTCATTCTCATTATTATTATTGATAAAACATTAATAAGATTGGCTAAGTCAACGCATCCCCATCAATTTAGCCTCGTTGATCAATCCCCATTGATGCATGCTAAGATGTATTGACATAGATACGTCAACACTAACTTAGTCACTGCCTATATAAATGTGTGCATCCCTTGCATTTATGACACATTTTAGTCATATTCTTAGCCAAAATCTTGTAGTTTCTTTTCCCTAGAGTTAGAATATATTTCCTCTGCCTACAATGTGGATCTAAGAGATTCTACAGAATTTTATTTGAACATCCTTATACCTAAATACATTGGCATGGCGACAATAAAATTCACATTTCCTATATCCATTGTAGCACTTAGACTAGCTTAACTTTATGTTTATGCACTTGCATTTTCCATTACTACCCATAATTAAGTAATTAATATTATTAATGTTATTAATTATAAATAGGTGAGTACAACCACTTCAAGCATAACATGTTAACTCTTGGTAATTCCAATAGTGGGTACTTGGTATACCTAGTAATAGTTACTTGGTAACCCAATAGTGTTAACACTAGTTTAGGATGTGTACAACAAGTAGAAACAATTACTTCACATTAAGATAACTAGTTACTAGATTAGCTAATTAGTTATGAAATTAATCTATTAACTTTTATTTAATCATCTAGCCATTCGGATAAAAATATCTTAGAAATAATTACAAAAATATACTTCATGTATCTTAACCACACTTAAACCATATGTATTGATAACATACAAGTGTAAGTTAAGAAGACATCTAGCTTGCAACTACATGATTCATTATTTAGGAATATTGACAACCTAGATAACTAAGTCTACAAATTTTGACTAGAGTGCTAGTGAATGCTTGTGAGTCATATGGTTAGGTGTAGGGGATACTTATTGCTCATCATTGGCACTATTGCCAAGGATTGAATCTAGGACATCCATGTGATAGGCAGGATTACACACCACTATACTACAACTCCCTATCATCCCCAAGCCAATGGTCAAGCCAAAGTCACTAATAAGAAGATAATCTAAATACTAACATGTACAATTAGTAAGTATAAGAAGGACTAGAGCACGAAACTCAATGATGCTCTATGGGCTTATTGATCCACATGGCAACTTCCTATTTCATATTCTTCTTATGAGTTAATCTATAGGAAGTTACCTAAACTCCAAATCCAAGCTAATCTTCATACACTTTCTATAGCTTCTAAGCTTAATCTTGATATTGATCTAGCACAATGAGAACACCTCAAGACACTAAATGTGCTAGATGAAAATCAACAAGTAGTCTTAACTATGAATGAAGTACACCAGGCACATGCCAAACAACATCATGATGCATGAATAAGAAGAGTTAAGTTTCAACCTAATAATAAGGTCTTCTATTGAAATAGCACACATGCACCTCAAAACATTGTGGAAAGGACCTTATATCATTCATACAATGTTTCCTTCCAGTGCCATAATCATTTATAATCCATCAAGCCTAGAGAAAGAACTACTGGTCAACATCCAATAAGTAAAACCTTTCCTAGAATCTTGCATAACTAGTGGTTCTAACACCACAACAATTGCATAAACACACTTTATTTTTTGGAGCTTCCCTTCTCAACTCAATTGTGAGAGAGATGGCCATCCATGCTAACTTCTTGTGAGAACTAATCCATTTTTCACCTTTTTGTTTTACATTGTTCTTAACATGTTGTTCATTTTCTTGACTATTTTATCAATTATTTTATATAATTTTCCTATCCTTTCATCTTCTTTTTTAGTTTTTCATCTTGTTTTATATGGAATCTTTGATTTTTCCAATACTGCTGTTAATATTAGGACTTAAAGAATGTAGACCTGAATCTAATGATTAATTTTCTCATGGCCAATTTTTTGTCTTTTCAATTATGCCCTCTATTGATAATTTGTTAGTTTTTTCATGATAACACACAATGGGGCCCCAACATTCATCCATTCCATCCATTTTATAGGAAGCTTTGCCTCTTAGGAGCATGAGCTCTTTCTAATTAAAACTAAAAGTAATCAATGATCTGGCTTCTTAATAGACTCAAAATAGACCAAGATGGAATAAAAAGGATGTAACTTTAAGGGGACTTGTCCTAGTTTGTTCCCAACCTCTTTCTTGAGTTTTATGATTCTTCTCCATTAGTCTCTTAGCATTCCTACTATCAATCATTAAAGAAAGCACATCTTTAAATGGAGTGGTTCTTGTGAATTAAAAAAGCAAGCATGGGAATTCAAAGCACATCCCGTAGACACAATAATTGGCTACAAGCACTAGTTTTGGGGTTAGAAAGACATGTTACCCATGCCTGAAAGCACCCCTCTAACTAAGGTCCTTTTTATTTTCCATCTTTTATTTTCTTCTTCTCTTGGAGTGGTGATTGTCCTTTGGAAATTGTCATGAACTCTGGATGGTCGAAGGGCTAGGGTATGACAATGCAAAGTCACTGAAAGTGGATGGACTTAGTCTAGACTGAGGATCTCATTTGACCTTGATGTAGATCACCTACCTACCATTTTCTCTCTATACCATCATTCTCAAATCATAACCTTCCATTCCATTGCCTTATATTATGATTACTTAACACATTTATTATGACAATCCCATAATCTTGCAACATTTGCAATTGGGTATGAGTTTTAAATTGAAATGACTATTAATCATCCTTTGTGTCTACAGACTCCTTGGGATGCAGGCATGCAAGAGCATTTGGAGCATACACTTGCTTTGAAAAGGACCCACTTGCATTCCCTTTAGTCTCCTGTAAGTTAAAATTCCTATCCATCATCCATTTGTGTGATCAATCCCATCAAATTTCATTTGAACATCTAGATTTTCTTAATTTTAGCATTTTAAATTCCTCCAAATGTATTCAATAACTTTCTCTTAAGCTTACATGACCCTCTTTCATGTTGTTGACATCTTTCTACTTCTTCATGGCTTTCATTGGGCTCTCGTTTCATTCCACAACTCACAAAAATTTCTCTATTTTTCAAATGCAAAAGTTTGTTACAAACAATTGCATTAACATAGCCTAGTTGATGTAGTGGGATGAGTTAATGCATCCCCATCGACATGTCACAAAAATACTATAAATACATGCAATACCTAGCCATTTTTCCATCATTTTTCCAAGAAGCAAGAAAAGTTTTTATCATTTTCAAATCCCACAAACCTTCCACAAGCCATAACTTTGAAACTCCTAACTCAATTTATCCTAGTTTTCGATTCTTATGCTACTAGAGGTAAGCTCTATATCGTGGGGGACATAAATCTTTGGTTTCTAGAAGAATTTTCTTGGAAATTTTCCTAACTCTCAATTAACAACCTATTAAAATAATATTAAAATCAACTATTATAAATGGTTAAGATCATCACATAAACTCCAATAGTTAACAAATAAAAAATATTAAATAATCCAGCTAGCCAAGATCACAAACAAGCCCAAACACAACTTTATCTAACAAGAAGGATATCATAATAATTCAAGGTTATGCTGTAAAAAGCTAATCATGGGTTATGTTTATTGTCACATATGATAGCAAAATGAGGACCATAGGCGATAGGGCCTTCATTTCCTAGGGAGAAGTGACCAAGTGGACGATGGGGCTAATAGCAAAAACAGCAGCCACAACAGCCCCAAGAACAAGCATCAAAAGCAATCCATGCCATTGGACCTCTTTAAGAGAATCCTGAAGTGGAATCTGTTCACTAGATTTCTATTGACAGAACATGCCAATCTAGGCAAGATGAGGTCCCAGGGCCAAGGCCTAGCCTAGAGGTTACTTTGATTAAGGCTTGCTGATGAGTGGCGAGGTACCCCTACACTCAACCATACGAAACGAGTGTAGCATGTGCGATCCAGTCGAACTTCGCAAACTAAATGCCTACACACCCCATGGAACACTTGGGGTTAATCATTCATTGTCTTCCCAAACTTACTTGTGTTTGTCATGGTGTATGGTTAAGTAAGTCCGAGGTATATGATTTTTTTGGTCTTTTATGATTTTTCTCCTATGCTATCGAGGTGAAGGGTTGAGAGAACTAACTAACTCTAACTAATGACTAAGTCTAATTTAACTAGTGTCAACATCTGTTCCCACTTACCGTACACACCTTGAACTATGCAACTGTGGCTACTAAACGCTAATCGTTACTGGGATTACCACACGTAACGCACGTGCTCGAAGTGGTCGTACTGAGGCACTTAACTAGCCTAAACGTAATGAGCAGCCGATTCCTTGACTAGCCGTACACATCCGTAAATGCTCGTAATCAAATCGTACTCATTTTGCATTCTAGGAGTTGAGGGTGACAGAGACTAATCACGATGAGCAGCCGATTCCTTGATTAGCCGTACACATTCGTCAATGCTCGTAATCAAGTCGTACTCATGCCACGCTAATGCAGGTAATAAATAACAGGTAAGAAATAACATGTAATAAACCTATTCCATGCACTGCAAGGTTTATCCACAAAGCTCATCTTTATTTCCGTACACAACTTGCGTTCAGGTACAAAGCTGCTCGAATAAAGATCCGTTCACTTGGGGACTCCTACTGCGGGCACATGGAAAATATTCTA
>MNCI01027637.1:1962091-2009801 GCA_015680685.1 Gnetum montanum
CATGGCAGCATCCAAGGGTTCATAAGCACCTTGTTTCCAGCCTTGGATCTGCTTACGCAAATTGAACACTCTGGAGTACGATTGATATTTGTTGTTGAAAAGTTCGAGCATCGTACTCCACCTTCTGATGGTTTTCAGTTCTAAGGACCGGTACTAGCTCTCTGCTTCTTTGGTGAGTGTCCTTGGGAACAACTTAAGCTTCTGTCACTCATTATCTATATTTTGCAGGGCACAGGCATCATGGAATGCTTGTAAATGATATTGAGGATCAGTGTTGTATCCCCCTTCAAAACGTAGGATATTATTTATGTCCAGATGCTTCATCCTGCTATCTTTTAAGTGCCTTGTGGGGATCCTAACTGCCTTTGTGATGTCTAGCATGCTTCAGGTTGCAAGGAGGGGTTCGTCATGATCATCCCTGTCATGACGTCTGTGATGTCTTTGTGGTGGTTCCCTACTCTCCCTACGTCCTTGCCCTTGTCCTAACTCTCGACCTTCCTGTCGAGGTCTTTCATCTTCCTTACTTTCACCCTCTCCATTGTGCTCATGATGGTTGGCCCTAGATGTGGAAGGAGAGTGTGAATGGTGAGATGAAGGAGAAGAGGAAGGGGATCCATAACCATGGCGATGTTTCTTACCTTCTCTTCGGCTGCTTCAGCCCCGATCGTTATAACGATCAAAGTGTCCATCCTTAGTGTGAGTGGTTGTTCCTACCATGAACAGTTGGTGTTCACAGGGATCAGAGCCCGTAGCATGTACAGTTGATTGAAGGCTCTGATGCCTAACCTCTTCACCATTGTGAGGAGGAGAAACATCATTTCCTAAGAAACTCGTTATGAGCGGTTCCTCGTCTCCTATTTCACTAAGAACATGGGGGACCTTGCCCTTCAATAATGAGTGTTGGCTCTCCTGCCTTTTGTCCCTCATACGTTGCAAAGCGGTGGGATGATAATCCATTATATCATATTCTCCAGCAATGTATTCAGCGAATAAGTCCTGCATGCCAATCTGTGCTAAGGCATGGAAGAGCATGTTCGAAATAGCTCAATCTAGTGGTAAAACTATGTTACCAAACAAATCTCTCTAGCAAAACTATTCATCCTAATGGAGGATAAAAGTGTAGTCAAGAATATACTCATCAAGATGAGTATAAACTATCTTATATTGTTTAGGACTTGGCTGGTTCAGGTTATGTGTATGTTGCTGACTGTCTTCCATGTTATTCCTAGGTGAGTTAACCTTATGAGAAGAAGCCATTTTATTGGTGTGCTATTCACCGTTATATATGTTCTTATTTAACTAATTAACCCAAAGGTTCATTAAGGCTTACAACGATGTGAAAGATTTCCTAATGTTCTAATTGGCGTACAAACACTTAGTCCCCGGCAACGGCGCCAATGATGAGTGGTGAGGTACCCCTACACTCAACCATACGAAATGAGCGTAGCACGTGCGATCCGGTCGAACTCTGTAGACTAAATGCCTAAATGCTGCAAGGAACACTTGGGGTTAATTAATAATTATCTTCCCAGACTTACTTGTTGTTGTCACGGTGTATGGTTAAGTAAGTCTGAGGTATATGATTTTTTTGGTCTTTTCAGGTTTATCTCCTATGCTAAAGGGTGAAGGGTTGAGAGACTAAAACTAACTCTAACTACAGCGCTAAGTCCTAGTGTCAGCATCCGTTCCCACTTGCCATACACACCCTGAACTGTGCAACTATGGCTACCAAATGCTAATCGTTACTGGGATTACCACACGTAACGCACGTGCTCGAAGCAGTCGTACTAAGGCACCTAACTAGCCTAAGTGTGACGAGTAGCTGATTCCTCAACTAGCTGTACACATCCATAGATGCTTGTAATCAAGTCATACTCATCCCACGTTCTAGGAGATAAGGGTGAGAGAATCTAATCGCGATGAGTAGCTGATTCCTTGGCTAGCCGTACACATTTGTCAATGCTCGTAACCAAGTCGTACTCATGCCGCGCTACTAGGAAAGAAATAAATAACATTAATTAAACCTATCCATGTACTACAAGGTTTATCCACAAAGCTCGTCTTTATTGCCGTACACAACTTACGTTCAGGTACAAAGCTGCTCGAATAAAGAATCGTTCACTTGGGGGACTCCTACTGCGGGAACATGGAAAATATTCTATCTTTGGGGTGATCAATCTGCCAGAGCTTCGCTACTTCTAGCCTAGGATGAGAAATGAGGGGAGTGCCACCTCTTATTTATAGATTTGGCGGCGGACCGCGATATCGCGTACGCGATATCGTGACTTGTGCATATCGCGTCTCATCAATTATTATGGAATGGTGTATTTGGATTATGCTTTGAGAGTGTTCCTTAGGGTTTTCTTCCTTCAGCATCTATCCCTTAGAAAAAATCCAACACTATCATTATGGTTAAGCCTAATACTGGCCAAAAGAGATGGCTAGTCCACTTTTTGTCCTATTCACTCAACTTCTATGACTTACCTATATAGCTCTACCAATCCATGCTTGGCACAACCTCTAAGCTTGGGTATAAATGCCTTAGCTTAAACTTATAAAGGTTACCTCAAGAGACATGCCCATTATTACAATGTGCCCTTTCAAGTATTTGTTACAATAACAATAATATTTGTTATCAAGAGGCTCCATCTTCATTAGGTAGCAACATCATTTGGGAATGGAGATGTGATAATCTACCCCCCTTAGGTTTCGTTTGTCCTCAAACAAGTCTACGTTCATTCTCTTTTTCTAGCTTTAATGCTTCTATTATGCTCCTATGCTCTAATAATTTGATTTCTCTTTTGAACTTGAAGTTGTTTCTTGCTTATTTTCCTTATCTTGATCAACCTTATAAATTGATGGAAATAATTTTAATTCTACCATACGTGATATATGATCAGATGGTCTTGTTTAAGATGAAAGGGCTTGATCTTGATTCTTCTCCACTTCTTCTACAGAAATTAACTATAGTAATTTGGTAACTTAGAAGAATCAGACATCGTACCAAATATAATCCAAGTTCTTAATGAATAATGTTGTTGATCCATCCTCATTAATCATAGTAGGGTAATTGGTAAACTATGGTTCTTGATGAGTATTATCCATCAACATCATATGTCCCTAAATTCTAGAATCTAATTATCTATTGAAGATTCAAAGTAAGTAAACTATGCACTGGCTAATGGAATTGCATGTTGAATTGATGGAAACATCTTCTTCCAATCAAGTTCATCTTCCAAAGATTCCTTTACACATCCATATTTTAAGAATTGATAGACACCACTTCCAACTTTCACATTGAAATATCCATAAAGAATATATGGTACTAGATTAGTATATCTTAGGAATAACTTATTCTTCAAACTTTCTTCTATTTTCTTAATCAAGTATGCTCTTTGACATAATCTAACATTTTAACATGTTGATTTGGCAATCAAATGTGTGTTAACTACACATACACATCTTCCTAATAACTGGATTTTTAGAATCACCAACAAGGATATGTGATTTTTCTAAAATCTTGCCTATTCTTTCTTTTCCATCATTTCAAGTTTTGGAATTTCAAAAATCATATTTTCTAAACTTGATTTGAATCTTTGCACTAATTCAAACTTAGCCCCTTTGTAAAAGATCGCACAACCATCCATGTTGTGATTTGTACAATATGCTAATATGTATGGCTCGAAAGAAGAACTTCCACAAGAACATTTTTGCTTATAAATACGTCTATATCCCATCTTTTCCAACTTTGGTTGTAATTGATATAGAAATTCCCATGGCAAGACTTCTTATAGGCATAAAACATCAACATCCAAATCTTGTAACTCTACTAAAATGTGTGGGTATCAATACTCATGCCAATCCAAAGCCCATGGTGAACATAGCAGATGTTGTTTCTCACTTGCTAAGGATCTTGCAAGCACATTGTATGTTGCAACTTTCATTCTCATTGCTGGATTCTCCTCAGGATCATTTTTCTTCATGGGTATCATACATCTTGTTGAACTGAGATTTTGAGTCTCCATCTATCATGTGTGTTGATTGTAGGATAGATTGATATACATCTTCTTGATTGTTGAAGATCGTTCTATTTCATCAACTAATTCTTCAACTCATACATCAACTAATTCATTGACTGATAATCAATTGATACTAGTACATCAACTGATTCTCCAACTAATTTTGGTAATGTTTAACTACATTATCTAATTTTAGTAATATATAACTACATTATATAAATTCTTAATGATCTTTCTACCCCTCCTTAAGAACATTGACTCTAGCAGTGTAACTAATAACATGTCATAAAGAGATTAAGGCTATCTACAAAGGTTAAGCATAAAATCTTAAGGTCCCAAAAAGGTTAAATCCATTATTCCCAATAGCTAAATTGTTAGGGATGATTAGTTGCCCTAAATTGTCAACTTTTAAGGCACAATTTTAAAATATCATCAAATTATTGGGTACCTAGATGGTAAATATAACCTCGCCATTGAGTTTAAAAGCATGAAACATGTTGGAAATTACTATTTATATGTTGAAAATGGACATCGCATGCTCGAGTTACGCTAAATTAAGCTTTTGAGAGTCTTAAGGCACTATATCAGGCAAGGAGTGAAAACTAATTTTTGAGGTTCTCTAGAATAGATTTGACTCCACCATTGAATTTCGAAGGTTGAAATTTATCAAAAATGACTTCATTCATCGAAAAAGGCTTCCAAAATCAAAATTTATGGCTTTTGCAATTTTAAATCTTTTGGTGTGAAAAATGAGACTTCCTGAGAGGTCACCGATCCAAGTAGTACTTCAAAACCAATGTGCTTAATTATGGAACTCTTATTTCACATGCTACCAACACATCAAATTTCTTTTTTTAAGAATTTTTTCTACATTCCAGATTTTAAACTAATGTGTAATGGATGAAAATTTGAATTTTTCGTCAATTAACAAAAATTTCAAATTTTTTCATTAGTTGATTGAAAAAGTGGAAGCATTAGAAGGGGCTATTATCGATGGGACCATCAATGCTTGCAAAGAGCTACAACAGATTGTTATGGATGGCACTGTTAGTGCACACAAGGCACCTAAATGGGTCGTTATCAATGACATTAGCGAACAACAGTGGTAATTATTGGTAGATGATGCATGTGCAAGGTGTCAATGGTGGCACGTGCATAGGGTGGCACATGTGGTAGCGGTAGTAATGAATGATGGTGCAATGACATGGTAGGTCCTACGTAGGGTTGCGACAGGTTATGATAGGCAGGCGTTTGTTGGGGTAGTGGCCTATAGAGGATGGTAGGCAGCGATGAGGATTTCACTCAAGGCCTTGCATGACACAAAGCAATGGTCATTGCCAGTGTAGAAGAAGGCACTATGTATAGGTGTTGTAGCATCATTATAGGGGAGTGTGGGTTACCAAGAGAGCATGGTTGTGCAATGACAACAAGGGTTACTTGTTGTGATTGGCGATGAGAATGAGTAGCGAATAGTGCAGGGCAACAAGTGAAGCAATGGAGTGGTGGCACAAAGCGATGGTGCAATAGGCGAAGTGATGGTGCAGGGGACAAAGTAGGAAAAGGTAGGCGTGGATGCATCAAAAGGGTTTAGATTCTACTGTGGGATGGTAGAGGATGATGACCCTCAAACAGGGGTGGTGTTGGCCTTCCAGGGCCTGGGTAGTCCTTGGGGGGTCAACGTGGCCCCTGTAGGCCTACATTGCCATTGATATTTTTTTATACATTTTTATTATATTTTTTCTTTTTGATATATATATACATGTATATGTGTGTGTGTGCATATATTAATTAAAGCTATCGGGCCTGGGTTCAAACCCATGATCTCCTGCTTTCTCTCTCTCTCTCTTTAACTTTTTATTATTATTTTATTCACCTTGCTTCAACGGTTGACATGGTGGTTTGGCCGATGATAGGGTAAGGGTCTGGTATGGGTAAACAATGATTTTGAGTTTAATTCCAAACCTTAAAATTTTGACTTTTTTTAATAAATAATAATTTAATATTATTTTAATACATGCATAATGAGAAACTTTAAATCACAATATCTCCCAAACTATAAGTCCAATCAAGATGAAATTTGTACCATTGGAATTTTTCTCAATGAGCACTATGCATTGAACATCTTAGGGTTAAAAAATGAAGTTGAATTTTCAAGATTTTGAAAGGTTCACTAACTTATTCTACCAAGCCAACATTACTGAGTTGATGTATGGATGACATGATAAATTATAAATGACTCTAAGTTACTTAGGATAATGAGTTTCAACAAAACAAGATCAATTTAGGTTATGGTTAATAACTTTTTGGAAGAAACTTAACAATGACCTTAATTAATTAATATTTATAGCATTAAAACGAGTAAGAGTTACCTGGATCGGTGTATTCTTATCATACCAACATCTTTTGCAATTGATGAATCTTGATGGGGCATAATCAAATCTTCGTCAATCAATGATATTCATGAAAGAACTTTGTTGGTTGGTGGTCCATAATTATTCCTAGTTCACGGCTCTATGGATCATCATCAAGTTGTAGTTAGCCCATGGTTCTGAATGGCCCTTGGATCATGGTTTGCTCTGATACCAATTGTGACATCCCGTCCTTGGATGTCATGGCAAACATCAAATATACGTTATATTTGACATTATGCGTAAAGGAAATAAAAAAGAAAGTGCAGAAAGAGAAAGAAAAGAATGCTTTATTAATATAGAATGGTATATCTAGATCATGCTTTAAAAGTGTTTCTTGGGGTTTTCTTCCATTAGCGTCTATCCCTTAGAGGCAATCTAGCACTACCACCATGGTTAGGCCTAATACTAGCCAAAAGGGATGGCTAGTCCACTTCTTGTTCGCTTCACTTCGCTCCTATGACTTGCCTATACTGGCTTCGCCACTCCATGCCTACATGACCTCTAAGCCTAGGTATAAATGCCTTAGGTCAAACCGCAAAGGTTACCTCAAGAGACATGTCTATTATTATAATGTGCCCTTTTGGGTGTCAATTACAATTACCCTTTCAAGTGTTTATTACGATAACAATAACATTTGTTATGAAGAGGCACCATCTTTGTTAGGCAACAACATCATTTGGGAATGGGAACATGACAATTGCAGCACTTAGTCTAGCTTAACTTTATGTTTATGAAATTTACTTTACTTGCATTTTCCATTACTGCCTGTAATTATGTAATTAATATTAATAATGTTATTAATCATAAACACATGAGTATGACCACTTCGAGCATAACATGTTAATGCTTGGTAATCCTAGCAATAGATATTTGGTATGCTTAGTAATAGCCACTTAGTAACCTAGTAGTGTTAACACTAATTCGGGATGTGTACGGTAAGTGGGAACAATCACTCCATATTAGGATAGTTAGTTACTAGATTAGTTGATGAGTTAGAAAATTAATCATTAAACTTTTATTCAATTATCTACTTGTTGAGATAAAAATATCATCAAAATAATTACAAAAATATATATCATGTGCCTAATCCACATTTAACCATATGTACTGATAATACACAATTTTGAGTTAAGAACACAATGACCTTACAAGTACATGATTCACTATTTAGGAATATTGGCCATTGAGATAACTAAGTCTACGGAGTTTGACAGGATCACTAGTGAAGGCTTATGATTTGTATTATTAGGCATAGGAAATACCTATCGCTCATCAGTTATGATTTTAGAATTATCAAACTAAAACTAAAACTACAGATTTTATTATGTCCATAGATCAAAATGATCTATTAGATAGAAAATACATACATCTTATGAAAAAGAAAAATAGATTCAACAAATTTGCTAAGAATCACTAGATGTAACAAAAGTAACTCATACAAACATTTTATTACATATTATATTTTTGATGGAGATGATTAGTTAAGGGACAAATACGAAAAACATGGTACTCATTTTCAAGAGCTTCACAAAGCCTGCATGTGTTTTCTTCTCTAGGAAGATTAATCCAACTTTCACTTTCTATCCTAAGTTGATATGAACTCAAACAAAGCTTGCTAATTAAGTTGTGAGATCTAATTAGAATTTTAGCTATAAAATAGGAAACTTCTAGATCAAGCTAATTACCTTTAATGTACTCCAAGTAAAATATTTTCTTTACTTCCATATTTGAATATATTTTTCTTAGCACTTATTATTTAATAACTTATGCATGTATTTAGGATTATGTTGCGTTGTTTCCAATGAGATATTTCATGTTTTTAGACATTATATTCCATAAAAATACCATTATTTTTCTTTTCTATCTTCAAGAATTACTTTGGAAAATTTGGCTTGCTGAGTTTCTAGCAAATTGTAAATATAGATGATGAATTGACAAAGAGCTTTAGCTTCTAATGAGAGTAAATCACATTTGAAAAGAAACATATGATAAGGTGTTTGTATCTTCACCTTTAATTCATCTAATAGAAATATTTTTTACAACCTTTCAATAGCTTCTTAATTATATTTGTATGATGTGCATTTGTGTACTAATCTTATTGGATTTCATTAGATAGTTATCATGGGTTGGAATGATCTAGCCACATGGGATTCTACATTAAGTATCATGTGCATGTAAATCATTATTTACATGTTATGGCTAATATTATTTGTTTACTTAATCATTAGCATCATCATCATCCTAGCCTTATTCCAATAAAATAAGGTTGACTACATGAGTTTTTTTTTCCATCATTTACATTTATGAGGAGCTAGATCTTTATTTATATACAATTTCTCCAAACCATGTTTAATTATTTTTAAAAATATTTTTTGGTTTTTCTTTCCCCAATTTTATATGAATAGTGATGTATTAACCTTTTTCTATAAGCTTATTATCTTCTTTATACATGTCAAAACCATATGAGATGTATGTATTGTGTAGTTTATCTTTTTTTGATAATATTCAACATCCATCTAAGCATTCTCATTTCCACCATAGATTTGTTGTTCATGCCTCTTTTATATTGCCTAAGATTCAATAGCATATAATATAGGGAGCTTGATTTATCACATAGAACATTACTAGCTTGTCTCTCTTTTGATCATCCTACCTTAATCCTATTTTTTATATCTCTATTAATTTCACCCTATGATTGTAGCCTTGATCATAGGTAACGAAACTTATTGCAATAAAGGACTTTTAGCCTTGAATGGTCACTATTTTACTGCTATTTATGTTGTTATTAAAATAAGCAATCTTCATTTTTAAAAATAAGCAATAGCATATACCAATGGATTTCATCCTATATTTCCTTTGTTAATTCATCCATAAGAATGGCAAATATGTATAGGCTAAGTGAAATTTCTTGATGTAGATCAACTATGATTGAAAAATTAGATATGGTTTCAAAAGTTGTTTTATTTTTAGTGGTATATCCTTCATACATAACTTGAATGACTTTATTATATTTACCAAGGATATTTTTTTCTCTATGAGACCCATCAATAATATCTCTAGGTAGTTTTTCATATGTTTTTTCTAAGTCAATGAAGATCATATATAGATTCTCTATGTTTTTTAAACTTCTTCATTAATTTTCATACCAAGAAAATAGTATTAATAATAAAACTCCATAGCATGAATTCAAAATGATTTTTTAATATTGTTGATTCAAGTTTGATACCCCTACTTTATGGTTTTCTTCCAAAGCTTCATAGTATGGCTTATTAGCTATAACTCTCTATAGTTTACATAAAATTGTACATCTCATTTATTTTTGTAGATAGAAGGAAAAATGCTAATTCTCTAATTTTTGGACATTTCTTCATCCTTCAAATTTTCTTTAAATACTTATGTCAACCATGAAACTCTTATATCTTCTTATGCTTTCTAAGCTTCTATAAGAATCTTATCTAGTTCAACAACTTTTCCATTTTTCATCTTTGATAAGGCTATCTCCACTTTAGAGAAGAAAAATTTATTAATAAAAATAATTTTGGTTCTTCTTCTTAGATGTCTTCTCTTAGAAATTCCTAATTTAATAATTCTTGAAAATAATTTTTTCACCCATCCAAAACTTCATTGTTTTTTATCAAAATTTTTTCATTTATCTCCTTAATGTATTTGACATGATCAATATCCTTACATTTATTATTTCTAATTTTTGTTAGTTTCTAGATAGGTTTTTCTCCTTTCTTTGCTTCTAATTTCTAAGAGAAGTTATTTAAGGTCTTCTATTTTACTTTGGTTTAGCTACTACTATTTTGCCTTCTTTTTTTATGACTTTTTAGATCAACCTATTTATTTGGTTTTCACCTTATTATCATTTCTTAAATAGATTTTTCTTGTTTTGAATAGTATATTGTAGTTCATCACTTTACCATATCTCCTTTGAGATGTATTTCTTTGTCTTTTATTTCATCCAAAATGTTTTTCCTAATTTTTTCAATGCAACTTTCCATTTGGCCTCAAATTAAATTTGTAGAGTAATTCCAATATAGGTGCTTAATTAATAATTATTTTAATATGTTAAATAATAAGCTAAGAATAATTATATTTTGAAGGTAGTAGACCTAAGAGAATTTCAACTCATAATCTCATGGATTTAGTAACCTTGGATACTCATGTTTGAGTCTCATTAAAGATTAATAATCCATTTTGGAGAAAAAGAGAGAAATGTTATTTTAATTTTAAAAACATAATATCTTTTAATTCCAAATAATTCTTGAAACATAGTTATCAATTAGAAATTAGCATAATCAAAAACACTAGATGAACTTGTCTCTATTTAAACCTTTGTTTCGTTTCACTATTATTTGTTTGTCCTTGCATTTGATATCTAGAAGAGAACTAGAGAGGGAGATTTTGTCATATGAGTAAGAGAGCAAACAAGCCTTTAATTTGCTAGGCCCTTGTGATTTGTATATTCTCATAAGTGAATTTGATCTATTCTCAATATTCTTTCTTCTTGGCTTTCCCATTATTTTAGTTATGTAATGATATTTGATACCCACAAATTGCATAGAATTTTTTAAAACCAAATTACCTTTAGGAGCTTTTAGCCACATGCATCTTGAGGTAGAAAATTTACCATGAACTCTCCTTACATTTGTTCAACTCATTAGGGTTCTTTCACATACACATGCTTATCAAGTTTGGTTTTGCATGCATCTTTTCTTGTGGTATCATCATGGTTGAATACACTACATTTCTAATGTAATACATTCACTCTCCAATTGCTTGAATTTATGCTTAGTCTTGGTTCTCATATGGTATCTTCTTTGATACATAATTGCCAAAGTTTAATTCATATAATATAATCTTCTATTTCCAATATCTGTATGAGAAGATGAATGAGATTTTATATGAGGTGATCCTAGCTTAGAAAACATTAGCATGGGAGGTAGTATAAGAAAGAATTAGATATAATTATATATAAGGTTTTAGGTAATGAAATTACTATAGGAATTCTCATAAAACTACCTACAAATTAGGAAAAAAACCTAGTAAAAAAGTCATCCATAAACTAGGTTTATTCCATGTTCTTTCTAGACTATTAAAAATAACATTAATTCTATTAGTGTAATTTATCCAAGACATGGCTCTTAAAATACTAAGAATTTGATTCTAGAATTTTACCTAAAACTTACTACAAATTTCAACTTCCATTAAAATCAAAAAATTGTATTAATTGGCTTGGGAATGATGAAGATATAATTTATTCTTTTTTATATCACTTGTTTTATTAGGGTTTCCAACAATAGAAAATCTTGTATCTTGCATGGAATTTTTCTTTACAACCATAGAGTTGCAATCACCTTGGAAGCTCAATTTCTTAAAGTCTGACACCTTTGATAGACTTTGACTTGTAGTTGATTGTATGTTGGGAATTCACATTTTCAGGTTTTGGATAGTGGAGACAACTGTGACTCGCATCTTGCCACACAATAGTGTTATTTTTTCGAATTTTAAAATAGTGCAGATAATTACAACCCATAGTCAGTTAACTTTGAATTTCTTAAATTTTTTTGCTTTCATGTTGTGGGGGAATGCAACTTGTAATTAATCATAACCCAATTAAAAAATGAAAAAAATAAAAGCATGTTTCAAAAAACAAAATCTTATTTTGCATTGCAAAGCACTGCAGGACACATTCCAGAGCTAGGATGAGCTACCATTGCAAGTGTACCCACTAAATTTGACCTACAAACCTTCCTTCCTTTCCAAATGCCTAAGGTAGGCTTCAAAACTCTTATTCTTTAACATTTTTTCTTAGATTTTCTATTGTGCACTGTTGCAACTAGATTTAGGGCATTAGCTTTGTTTTTGGAGCTAAATGAAGGTTGTATGGATGACTTGTAAGCTTTTGGTGTCTTCTTTGGATTGCTAATCTTTATTCTTATCCCATCCCAAACATTTTTTTGACTTTTTATGGGAAATAGATTAGATTTTTGTTTTTCCTTCTAGCTTTTAGAGCTTTTGGTTTATACCTAATATATAGAATTAGGCATTAAGGTAATGCTATGGACTATATAGAAGAATTAGATCTTTTGTATCTTTAAATTTCTAGAAGTTTAGTTTATCTCAACTATAGCATCATAATGCCAAGGCTATGTGATGAATAGTATTTTGCTTGGCTCCAATATCAAAGCCTCGATATTGGGATCCAAGAAGTGATGTCGGATATTAGATATCGTGGGATGTACAGTGACCTACAAATATAGAGCTTGGGCACATGGTTTGGGCATAGTTTAGTCAATAGAGTAGCCAAGCTCTTGTAGTTTTATTTTATAGTCTTAGAGAATAGTTAGTCAATGGCCGTAGTGTGGATCTGAGTTAGTTGTATTACGTCTTATACAAGTGGCAATGCACTTCGACACATTCCATGAATGATAATAAGATCGAGACTGATTCTTATTCATTACAACACTTTGAGTTAGATTAAATTTACTTTTAATGTAATTTACTATTCATGTACTTAGTTAATATTTATGTTTCTATGCATATTAATGAATTTGCAAAATGAGCGCTACTAGTTTCGAGTGTAAACATGTATTCGCTTGGTAACCCCAGTAGTGTTATTGTTTGGTTTGCCCAGTAGCATAGTGCTTGTTAATCCCAGTAGCAGATACATGGGTTCAAGATGTGTATGGTAGGCTAGGAATGGATACTCATCACACGTAGGCTAGTTTAGACTTTATTTGTCATTGTTAATTAGTTAAATAATTGATTTCTTTATTATCATTAGGAGTAGCATAAAGCCGAAACAACATCAAGAATCATATGTCTCACTTTGGACTAAACCATACATGACAAAGCTACCACTAGTCCGAGTGGCAAGATAGCGAACTACGATCAAGGCATAACGATCTAGATGCCACTACTAGTTCCATCCATGGAATTCAACCAGATCATGAATGAACACTTGTGATTCGTATGGTTGGGCGTAAGGGGTACCTTCCCATTCATCATTGACACCATTGCCAAGGATGGTGCTAGTTATCTAGATTTGTTATATTATACATGATTTCTATTAAGGTACTAATGATCTATCTTTTAGAAAATATTAACATTTTAAGTCACAAATGTTATCAGGTAAAATCATGTCTTCTTCACATAGGACCAAGACTGCGTTACATGATGAAAGCACTCATAGAAGAAATGATAGGATTTATACTGAAGAAAATTGGACTAAACAACCTTAAGCAAGGATTTCCTATGCTCATTTAGACCCTTACTACACTCAAGGACTAGGTTCATCTAATGAAGAAAATCCCAAAGGAGATGGAGTAAGTCCTAGATCAAGGAGGGCCTCGAGGCTTAGGACCTCCTCTAAACCTAGCAAAGATAAATGAAGAAACCATAGGAAGAACTATAGGAGCCATGGTGATTTTCCCAGTTCCTCATCTTCTTCATCCTCTTCAATGTGTAGTTCTAATGAAGATGAACGCAGGTATAGAGATAGAGCTCCACTATGGGGTCAAGATAAAGATGGAAATCAAACCCAAGGGAAAAATCAAAGACATCAAAATGAGCATAGACAATATCATCACAATCAAATGAATAGAAATATAGATTATCACCATGGTGTGTCTAGTACAGATGAACCCTTGTTGGCTACTAGGGGCCTGACACAAATTAGGAAGGTAATCCAAATACCCCAAAGGCATCAAATGGATAGCCACATCAAATGACTTGACATGAACAACATTCCTAAATTTAGGGGAGGTTATAACTCTAATCCACAACATTACTTATAAGCCTTCCATGATGCCTACACCTTGCAAAATATTGAAAATAAGTGGCAAAAGCTTAAGCTCTTCCCTAGGACACTAACAGATGAAGCTGAAAGTTGGTATAGATTGTTTGAACCAAGTTTCATCCATGAATGGTTCACAATGTTGGAAATTTTCAACAAAAATACCAAACCTATGCAAGAGTTTCCAACCTAAGAAAATAAATCCAAGGGTGGAAGTAAGAAAATCATGAACCCTTGGATGTGGCCTTGAATAGATACTATTTGCTACTACATAGATATCCTAGCCATGATTTCTCTCAAAAAGAGTAACTTTTCCACATCATAGATGGACATCGTAATGAAACAAGAGAGACCCGTGGGATTTATGCCCATGGTCAATTATATGAATTAAAAGCCCATCAGATACAAAGGCTAATCAAGCAAGTAACAAAAGAAGAAGGATAGCTATGTAAATGAGAGAATGTAGAGGAAAATAACTGGGACCGAACTCTTCAAAAGAAAAGGGTCCCCATCTATGATAAGGAAAAAGACACAGCTCTTGATGAGGTGACTTCATAATAAACCTTGCTAATACAAAAGTCTATCATTGAGCTTGAAGCAAAGCTAGATAAGATGTCAAAATAGATAAATGAGAAAGTTACAACTTGCATAGAAATCATAGAGGAGAGAGTAATGCAAAACAAATCAAGTGAACATAACAAAAGGAGGAAAAGGCACCAAGAGACATGTAAGAACATTGATCAGTAGAAAGGGGAAATGGTTGTAGAAGAAGAGGCTATAGACTCAACCATCAAAGAAGATGAAAGATATGACATTTGCATATATGACCATCCGAAGGGCTATTAACTAATCATGTTACATCTACATGAGTACGTGGCTTTTACATTGAATCCCAAGTTCATACAAAAGCAAATGCCTAGGAAATTACCTTACTCACAAGGTAGTTATAGACAATCATACAACCAACCATACCATCCTAGTGGGACTTCTTATTAGCCTTAAAACCACTATCATCAACCATAGTTGCAAAACCCACAATTGTGGGGGAGGGCATCAACAAACCAGCACTACCCTTATTGCCAACTGAACTTGTATGAATATTATGTTCAACAACCTATTTTCCCAACTGGTTCTACTTCCTCTACCTCAAATCACTACTACCACTCTCCCGAATATCATCATCCCGCAACATCTTCCATAAGATCTCCACCTCACACCTCTCATCCTATCATATCCTCAATATTCTCATGCTTCCCTCCATTATATGTCACCATTAGCAACACAAGAAGGTTCAACACCACAACATTGATAGAAATGATAATGCTAGTAGATCTCCATCACAATCTTAGAAATGTCCTTTCTTTAGGATGGTTCCCATGCATAAGCATAACACTTGTGGACCTACTAACTTGTCCAAACTAGCACAATGTCAATCAAGTGAAATACCCTGCCTTTCATGACCAATGTCTTCCAATCCTATGTAAGAGCCAATATCCATTGTTACTCACACACCTAATAGAAAAAATGAACCTATTGTTGTGGAGAGACAAAAAAAATCCATGCATCATTACTAATAGTAAAGGGTGAAATTGTGGGCTAAAAATTTAGAATATTAACACAGCCCACAACAAAGTTCATGAGCAAATGTTTGAGCAACAACCAATCTACATAGTAGCCACTAAACCAGAAGACACCCAGTGGCTTAAAAATGAGAATATAAAATTATTTCAAAGATGCATGAAGGTAACTAATTCGCTTATTAGTTCTAGACTTAAGAAAATGGACCAAATAGAGGACTTAAACACATATATCTTACACTCTGATTATACACCAAAAAAGGATATTAAACACAAAGACATGGGAATTAAAACAGAAAATCAAGAAGAAGAAGCAAACACATTTGGACCCCCCAAAATGGAAATACATTCAAGTTCAGATGAAGATACGTCTTCAAATGATCTAAACAAGACTATCACCAATGTTAGATATGCTACCACATAATTAATTAAGTCAGTGGTGCATAATGAGGGGATTGTTATGTCCATCTCTCGAATATGCGGCCATAAGATTAGTCATGGGGGAGATGCTCCATCTTGGTTCAAGAACTAATAAGTGATTTTTACTTTTTTATTTTACAATTCTTTATCATTTTTTCATTTCTTTTAATATTTTTCTTTTCTTTTCTTTATAATTTTATCTTTTCTTAAGTCATTTTCTTTATGTTTATGAATGTCTTTTATGTTTTCATTAATAATATTGCGAGTCATGATGCAAAAGTCAACATATGTGTTGGGTTTTTGTACTATGATGTTAAGATGATTGGGTAAGAAATTGTGTAAAGTAGTGAGACCACCTCATCTATCCCTCTAGTTCTTTTAAAAAAGGTCTTTTTTATGGAAATAATTTGTTTCTTCTTTTATGAAACTAAAATTCATGAATGATCATTGTACCTTGAAAAAAGAGGGAATGACCTAGTGGGAATGGCAAAGGTGTGACCTCAATGGGACTTATTGGGTTCTATTATTAATTTTCTTCGTGTGGTTTATGACTCCTCTTGGAACCTATCATCACTCCTCCATCAACCAATAAAAAGGAAGCTTTGTTTTTGCATGGTGTGGTTCCCATCATAAAAATAGGAAAAAAAAAACAAACAAACAAACAAAACAAAAATAAGATAGAAAAAAAAAACAAAAATGGAAATTCAAAAAACACCCCTTAGACATAATAATGGGCTACAAGCACTCGTTATGGGGCTGAAAAAACATGTTACCCATGCCTAAAGGTGTCCCTCTAACTAAGGCCCTTCCTTTCTTCTTCTCTTTTTATAGTGATGATTGTTCTTTGAGGTGGTTATGGACTCATGGTGGTTGGCAGGAAGGAACACATCAATGAGAGGTCATTGTTCATGGTATGAACTTGGTCTAAACTTGGACGAATAGGTATACTGACCATTTTCACACAAACCTATTGTGGACATGGTCAAGTACCTTACATCCAGATCTCTACAATTCCTCCTCATCCATTATTCACCTCACTGTTGCATGTGATTATGAGCCTTCTGGTTTTGTGTAGTATAGTGTAGCATCCTAACCACAACAGTTGTGTGTTGTTTGGAATAAAGGCATGGTCTACATTTAACTTCTTAAGTGCCCACAAACATCTATAGAAGTGGTTATGCAAGGGTACTATGGTAGGAGCTTGCTTTGGGGAGGACCCACTTGCATAACTTTTGTTGATCATGGCTTTGAACTAAGCTTCACATCTTCCCGAACATCAATGATAATTTTTCTAAATTTATGCATAATTTTTGGACTAATTCTCATTCATTTCATTAACTTTTTCTACTTTTCTATTTCCATATCCATTAATATTTCTTGGCAATCTTTTGAATTAGACCTTTGGTTTCAATTGTTCAAAACTTGTGCACTTTAAATTTTTTTTCTAACATCCTATTTTTAAACATTATGGTAACTAATAGTAATTGATCAAAATAATGTGAACAGATTGATGATTTTAGTTACCTCATAGCCTTGGGCATAACATGTTGTCATCACCTTGTGCTTAAACGAAAACTAAGGGATTCAAAAATGGTTAACTATTAAGGAAAATTTACCAAAACTAATGTTGATCCTTTGGTGACTACAGGTGATGCTAAAGAAACACCTAAGAAAGAAGCTCTTTTTCTAGGCACAAAAACGAAGCCAAGAGGGGGACAACAAAGGATATGCCCATGGACAAATTATAGCATATCCAAGATAATAACTCAAACTTCGTAGGTTTGCTAGATCCATGGGATGGTAAGAAGAAATTTTAGTCCATCCTTCAAGAATGTTCTGCATAACCAGAGAAGCATTGAAATAACAATCACGGTTGGAAGCTTGCCATCGCTAGTGATAACAATAAGAATCATCTTTAGTAGATTTTCGAAGACCTCTGTAAATTTTGTAATCTTCAATGTCTATCCAATCTTTTTGCCACTCTATCATTTTGTATGCATCCACTTGCATAAAATTTTATAATGTGGCACTTAGAGAGTTAGTTAGTAGTTTGCATATCAGTCAATAATCCCATACCATCCCAATATTTTGTAAGTAACTTGCTTTTCATTGTGTTCAATTGAGGACGAGTTTTCATTTAGTCATGGTGGTATGATGAACTGTACTTTACCTAGCTCTGATATCAAATATCCAATATTAAGACCCAAGAAGTGATGTCGGATATATGATATTGTGGGATGTGTGTTGGCCTATAAATATAGGACTTTGGCACATGGTTTGGGCATATTTTAGTTAATAAAGCAGCCAAAATCTTGCAGTTTTATTTTGTAGTTTTAGAGAACAGTCAGTGAGTGCCTGCAGTGTGGATCTGAGTCAATTGTATGGTGTCTTATTTGAGTGGCAATGTACCTGGACACATTCCATGAATGATAATAAGGATGAGACTGATTCTTATTCATTACAATACTTTGACTTAGATTAAATTTACCTTTAATGCAATTTACTTTTCATGTACATAGTTAATATTTACATTTCCATGCATATTAATGAATTAGCAGAATGAGCATGACTAGTTTCGAGCGTAAAGACATATTCTCTTGGTAACCTCAACAACGTTATTGCTTGGCTCACCCAGTAGCATAGCGCTTGGTAATCCCAATAGTGGATATGTGGGTTCAGGACATGTATGACAAGCTGGGAATGGATACTCATCACACGTAAGCTAGTTTAGACTTTATTTTTTGTTGTTAATTAGTTAAATAATTGATTTCTTTATTATCATTAGGAGTAGCATAAGGCTAAAACAACATCAATAGTTGAATTCCTCACTTTGTACTAAACCATACATGACAAAGCTACCACTAGTTCAAGTGGGAAGACAACGAATTGTGATCAAGACATAATGATCTAGATGCCACAACTAGTCCCATCCATGATATTCAATTGGATCATGCATGAACACTTGTGATTCGTATGGTTGGGCATAAAGGATACCTTGTCACTCATCATTGTGCATGCTTATAATTTAATTTTACTTCTAGGAAGGGAATTAGGTGCAACAAGAGCTATCTTGCTTGAGATAATTCAACATTAATCTAAATTTGTTTTTCTTAGCTAGAGCTATCTTGCATTATATTGTATTATGTTCCCTATCTACTGTGAGTCACCACAAAGTGTAATCACTATGTAATTTAAATTTTTCATCTACCAAGTATATTTATTTGTCATATTTTCGCTAGATAATTACATTGAGGACAACATAGACCTCGTTGGGGGCATTAACAATGTTCAAATTTAAAATTACAAGTGTTAACTATCACAATTCTCTTTTGAGTTATTTTGCATTTATTTGAAATATGTATTTGGAATTTGAATTTTATGTGTTTTTACATTTAGTTTATGTTTAGTCCATGCATTATATTATTTGTATATGTATACTAATTCTGCCTGTAGCAAGGAACTTCTCGCACATCCTAGCGTAAGAGGGAACATTCGCAAGGATAATTTTCAGTGGCTACACATCTGATGGCATGGTGACATGTTCAAGAGGAGGAGTAGGAATGTACTCATAGGGGGCACATGGAGCATCTGGAGCATGAGCGCTAGGAGGAAATGTTCCCTACGATGCCATTAAGGACACTTAGGAACTTCAAGCCTTTGATGGAACTAGTAAATTTACCAGTAGCAATAGCCTTGATAATTCACAATTTGAATTTTATTTGATAGGAGATGAGACATTCTATGAGTAGAAGGCTGATCAATTCTACCTCATATTTCAAAGGACCTTCCTTGCTTCATGGGCCTTCCAAGTTGGCACTAGGTCCTACGACATCAGTGAGGCCCTCATTGCTGAGGTCCTTGAGATGCAAATAGGAGAAACATACAACATTTTATGGTAGCTTCATCAAAGTGAAAGACCTAGCTAGCAAAGCTCTTTCTTGATGTAGCCATGGATGAGATGGATGATCTTATAAGAACCTTTCTCCTAAAAGGAGGGTTCTTGTAAGGGTTTTCATGATTAACATCCTAGATAGCTCCCATTTCACACATGTCCTTGCCTTTGGCATATTGGTGGTTAGTGACTTGGAGGGTCCCTGTATCCTCAATTAGCCATACATTATGTTGTTTGGGATGGATTTGGTGGTCCAGGATGCTAATGGGATCCCCTTTCCATTGGTGATCTTGACATTGTATCGATACTTCCAAATTTGTCCACCTACCTTGCCCATCAAAGAGAGCATTGCCTGGGATGAGGACCAATTCCCAAATTTGGGATATGCCATCTACACCTAGCAATTACCTAGGACATGTTTTAAGGAGATTCAATGGATCCCTGATCCATAGATTTCAAGAGATGGTGGCAGGGCTACTTGGAAGGCCCATTATGCTGATCCCCAATAGCAGCAACCACAACAATAAAAGCAACCATAGCAATAGCAGGATATGGTGGGAGCTAATCAAGCTTTGGTGGGAGCTAAATCTTGGCTCATGGCTCATTTGAACGCCTCGAAAGAAAATCTCATTACATAGTGTAATGAGATGGAGGTGCATCTCCATGCCCATGGTGACCAATTAGAGAGGAGGTAGTATCGTTTGGCCTCTAATGTAAAGATCCTGGGATACCATTTATTTTTCAAGATGAGGAACCTTTACTAGATGATTAGTCATTAGGAGGTGGGTGAATTAGTGGATCCAAAATTTGTACTTATGGGATTTCTTATCACTGATTTAGATCATGTTGGACCATCTAGCTGTAGTAACAAGGTGGATGATAAAGTGTCGAAGTAAGACTTCATGAGTGAGGAGGTAGGTGATGATGTGTCTCAACCTCTTTCTTTGGTAGAGGCTCTTGCACCCCATTTAGGGGAAGGCTCATATCCTTGAGCTTGAGTATGTTATCACCCATTTCTTCTTTCCCTTCTCCTATTGTATTTTTTGAATGTTATGATAGAGGGGGTTGTTTCTATTTTCTAATCTCTATTTGTATTTTCATTATTTCACACACATTCTTCCACTCTCTTTTATTAAGATGATAAAGAGCAGGTGGAGGCTATGTTAGGATATGAATTGATGCCCTTTGCACTTTGTTCTTCTATTTTGGACGCTTGGATGGGCAGGTGCTAGCTCATGCAACCCATAGTTGCCTACATCTCAAAGTCTCAACTCATAATGTGAGTTCTAATTAGTTTCTAGCTCATCAAGGGAACATTGCCCATCCTACGATCATTGAAAGTTGAATTCCAACATCAAAGGACTAAAGAGTGGATGGACCTAGCTTTAAACAAAGGTGTCAATAGTACAAAAGTTGTATCTATGATGGACAACGTACTACTAGCTCATGTGACTCACATGAGCTTGCAACTCAGAGTTTTCTTCATCATGCTGTTCATAGCCATTCGTCATTTAATTTAAAATAGAAAAGAAAATCCATTAGTGTGAGCTCCTACGGCTTGCACCCATGTCACAATCATCATGAATCTTTTTTACTTAATTCAGCGATTAGATCGTTTGGATTTGAATACTCAACCATTGGGAATAGTTGAGAGAGATTGCTGATCACAGTAGCTCAAAGCAGTTGACTAACTTGGAGGTTTTTTTTTTTACAAGAAGCTGTGACCCAACTATGACCTACACACAATTACAACCATTATTTGAAGTTATTATGACCATCAACCAAAGTCGTTTTTGTAGTGGTTTAAAGCATAACTACAAGAGGATTTCTTGAACAGACAAAAAAGTGAAGATAGAGAGAGATACACACAAATACACAAAGAAAATAAAGAAATAGATTTCATAGAATTTGTAGATCTAGTATTAAAGTTATTAAAGATTGTTGTAATGAGAATTATTCTTGAGATTGATGATTGAATGATAATATTTGTTTCTTTGTTAAAGTGAATTAATGTTAAGTGTTCTTCACCATAATTTTATCACCTTACCTCCATGTAACTCATGGTCCTCTGTTTGATTGACTTCCACATTCTATAGTGCAAGCACTACTCAATAAAGAACATCATAATAAACCACAACCTTTACAATGATGTGAGCTTCTCATGGAGTGTTTTCTTGCTGGAAACACACTCAACCTTGCAAGGTCCCAACAAGCTCACAAGATGTCTTCTCATAAGAAGCACATCAACTCCCTAAGGCTACAAAGAGAGAAAAAGAATCAAGGAGGGAATGTAACTCACTTTATGAATTCCTTGCAATGAAGCTCATAATTCAAATTACAAATTACAAAATATAGAGAATTGAAGGATCACAACAAATTCACTTAATGTAGATAATGAATATTCCAAGGAATAGTGCTTGTACAGTTGCTTGCCTTTTTCCAAGAATTCCATTTTGTTTTATAGCATTTTACTTTCTAAATCCTCCTTGGAATTCATGCAACGACTAGGAAATGGCTAGTGGGGATGTCCCATTTGAGCTTGGGATGCCTATATGAAAATAGCTCTCATGTAGGTGGGACATTTCACTTGGGATATTCCAGCTAAGATGTCTCACTTAGGACATCTCAACTAGGCCGTCCCAATAGCAATTGTGACATCTATTATTTTCTTGGGACATCTGGTCTAAAATTGGGTCTTCACCTTTGGGATGTCTGCTAACCTTTTGAGATGTCTAGGTAGATATCGAAACATCCTTGTTTGGCTTGTAGACTTCATGCATCCTTGTAATCTTCCATCTTGGTTGAGACTTCTTGTCCTCTCAACACAGCTCTTGTTTTGGTATCTTGAAGCTCTTGTTTGAATCATCTTCATGCATCCTTGTAATCTTCCATCTTTGTTGAGGCTTTTTGTTATCTCAACACAACTTTGGTTTTAGTACCATGAAGCTCTTATCCCAATATTGTCATCTTGTTCTTTCTTAGCCTTGCAAGACCACAAGCACATTTTTCACATTCTTCCTTTTCTAAGGCTTTGACATACTAAACGATCAACACAAAGGACAACCTTATTTAACTTCAACTAAGTTATTGATAATTGTTCCTTTTCCAGTAAGATTATCTTCAACAAGAATGTTAACCGTCTCATATATTCTTTTAGCAATAAAAAAAAGATCTTGTGGAATGTTAATGCTATCCAATCTCTTCCAAAGTTTATCTCAAGCAATAGAATCATAAGCCTTGAAGAAATCATCAAAATAGATAAAAGTTGTATGGTTGGACCTTTTGGCTTTCTCTACACAATAATGCAAAGTTATTAGATGGTCTATTGTAGAAAGATTCCTTCTAAAGCCTACTTGTGACTAAGCATGAAGACCTTGCATTTCTACCCATAAGCTAATTTTATTCTCTAAAATAGTGCTCAAAAACTTAGTAAAGACTGAAATAATTACAATCAATCAGTAATTATTAAGATCCATTGTATCTCCTTTTTTAAAAAGTAAGGCTGCTCAATTAAAACACCAAGAGTGATCCAAACCATGTTAAAACCCTTTATTAAGAAGATTGCAAATTACTTTCCATACTAATTAAACATCCCAATTAAGAAACTTTGCATATAATCCATTAACACCAACACCTTTCCTAGAAGATAATCTTTGAATTCCTACAAAAACACCATCAAGGAATAACTCAAGAATGTTAGAATTATCTTGCACAATTAGGGGAACCTCTTAACTAAAAAAGTCATTAAAGAAAGTTTGAATAGTAGATAAGGAAAAATCCTAGTCATGTTATTGTCTATCTTAGAATAAATTCCAAAAGCTCTTTGGATTTGAGTGAAGCTCGTGAATCATTCTTTCTTACTCTTCTTTAATGAACTTTTATTTTTTAAAATGAATAAGCTTCCTATAATTCTTCAGCATTGAAACATCAAAATATGAAGCTATAACATCTTTACAAGTTGTCAAATAGTTCACATCAAACCAAGGTGTTCTACAAGCAAGACTCTTCTTAATTTGCACGTGAGTAGGTATAGACAAAAGAAAATTAGTCAAATCTACCTCATTGTTATTGTTAACCAACATATTAGCCATCCTTGTTTGAAAATCCTGACAAAGGTCTTCTGTGAGATGACGAGTTTTGCATTTCTTGTAACAAATATGACAAATTGAAACAAGAATAGTGAATTTTAGGTAATGATGAGGCGATTCTAGGAGTTTTTCTCCCACTTGAAAGTTTTTCACTACATCTATATTATCATGAGTAGACAAGAGAAGATCAATGTAAAAGTTATCTTGGTACGTAGTAAAGATGAAATGAGAGGAGTAAGGAAATTTTTTTGATGCGATTTAGAATTAAAAAATGAAAGAAATGACCCCACTCTAAGAAATGAATACCCCTATAATTTGTACTATGATTAGTAGATGATCTTTTGTGAATTAAATAAAGCTCTTCACTGAAGTTTAATTAAGAATTTCAAACAAGCCTTTGAATCTAACTTTGTCCAACATGAGCATTAAAATCTCTGCAAAGAAAAAATTTATTGAGCTTGAAGAATTATGTAACATCTTGACCTAGGAACTAAAAAGGATGCTCTTGTGAAGATTAGTAAAATTGTAGGTAGAAGAATTCCTTGGCGCAAAATAACAAAAAGCAATAACTGAAATGCCTTGAACTTCAATCTACAAATATTGCTTATTATCATCAACTTTGTGCACCTCTATGAAATGATCTCTAGACTTTTTAATTAAACAAGCAATACCACCAAAAGGTCTACCCCTTACGTTGGAATGCTTATTTCTAGTAGAAATGATATGAAAACCTGGAATATATATAATTGGAGAATTTTCTTCTTCCCAAGTTTTAGCAAAAATAAACAAATTAAAATCATTAAAGAAATGACTACCATCTAAAGTAACAACTTTATTAGCCAATGAATCTTCAACATTAAGGAAACTAGATGTAATAGAAAAAAATTCCTATTTTGGGGAATTTGCCCTCTCTTTGATGACTGCAACATATTTATGGCTCAAGTAAGCAATTTTACCTTTAGCACGAGCTTGTTTAATGTTTTGTCATTCTTCCTACTTTTATGCATACTCTTTTTTTGGGCAAGTCTTTATTAATCCAAATGTTTTGTCCTTTTAAGATACTTTTGTTATTCCAAACCTATGTCAATCAAAAAACATAACAATGATCTATCAAGGTTTATCCCCCTTAAGACCAAGTCTATTTACACTAATTATCGGGGTAGAAGAAATGTGCATTTGTTTCACAAAGAAATCTGACATGATCTATAAAAGATTCTTGAGGATCAAGAACTTAGAAGGGGGGTTGAATAAGTTCCCTAATTTAAAATAACTACACTTACCAAAAACCACACAATTTTTTACATGGTTTTCCAATTTCGGTACCTCCACACTTGGAGGGTAGAATCCTTGCACACCTTTAGACTTTATTTTTTAGAAAATGTGGTTTAGAGGATACCATAACCTTTACAAAGTTTTGAGCTCTTCACATAGTGTTTTCTCGCTAGACAAACACTCAATCCTGCAAGGTTTCAACAAGTTCAAAATGTAGTTTCAAGAATCCCACAAACTTTATAAAACATAAGCTTCGCATTGAAGTGTTTTGTTGCTATGAGCACACTCAACCCATCAAGGTCCCAATAAGCTCAATGAAGATGGCATCTCGCAAGAAGCACCTCAACCTCATAAGGCTTACAAGAGAGAAAGAAATCAATGAGAAAATGTAACTCAATTTACAAATTCCTTGCAATGAAGCCTTTAATACAAGTACAAAATACAAATGATTGATATTCACTTGATGAGGACAATGAAGCCTTTAATACAAGTACAAATACAAGGAACAAGGCCAATTCACTTGATGAGAACAATGATTGATATTCAATGAAATATACTTGCACTGTTCCCAAAACTTTCACTTTGTCTTATATCTTTTAAGTTTCCAAAAAATCCTTGGAATTCATACAATGGCTAAGAAATAGCTAATTAAGATGTCTTATTTGAGATTAAGACATTTATTTGAAAATAGCTTTAATTCTGGAAAGATGTTTGCTTGGAAACTTAGACATCTACCTTGAGACATCTGGACTGAGACATCTCTTCCAAGAGTAAGATGTCTTATGTCAAATTGAGACGTTTATCTTGCAAGTCTAGTTTGAACTCTGGATCATTTCTCTAACATTTTAGCATCTTGGCAGTCCTTGGAACATCTTTATTTGACTTACAGACCTCATTTGTATCCTAACTTTCATTTTGTCATCTCAAAGCAACTCTCGTTCTGTTGTCTTAGCTCAGCTCTTGTTTTGTTGTCTCAACTCTTGTTCAATCATCTTGTCGCTTGTTCCTTTTTAAGCCTGTAAGACTGCAACACATTTCCACATTCTCCATTTTCTCCAAGGTTTTGACATACCGAAAGGTCAATAATTTTCACCCTATTCTTTAAGAATTTTCATAATTTGAAGATTTTGAATTTTGTCATGTTTTTTTTTTCATTTTCACGAATTTTCTCCGTACTTACTTTTAAGCCTAAGTAAGCAATTATTGATTTTGACTCAAGAGAATCTAACTTTGATGGGAGAATATCTATATTTGTCTAAACTTGAGTTGCTTCAACATTTGACAATGAATTGTTCAACTCTATAGTGATTGGAATGGTTTGTACCTTTTTGACCATGGTTTCAACCATGGATTCCAATTGCATAATCCTGGATGCCATGGAGTTCAAATGTGCAACCATGTTACTCTATTATCCTCAAGAAATCGTAAATCTTACCATTGAAACCCTACTTCTTGTACTTCCCCAACTACTTAAATGGAATACATTGCTTTCTTGGCCTTGGCATACAAAAAACGTTGAATCTTAAATCATTGAAATGCTGAAAGCCCAAATTAGATTTCCAATCCACTAAATCACCCAAATTACCAAAATCATTGAATCACCACCAAATCATTGAAATTGCTGAAATCACCAAATTGCCAAAGCACAAAATCACCCAAATTGCTGAATAGTCAAATTACGGAAATCACCAAATCACCTCATTGTTTTCTTTCAAATTGACCCTGAGAGCATTACATCAATGATGTTTTTAACTTTCTTAAAAAATATGTTGACCCTTCCTAACCATCTAATAAATCCTGCCTAGTGATTTCCCGAAGGCAATAAAAATTTAACAGCTTCGAGCGTTCCGTTTTTTTGGCATTTTTTACTTAATATTAAATATGGGATGCACCCTCAATGTTTACTTATTAAAAATGGTTCATTCCATCTTCAGGTACTTTCAGCACTAATTTTCTCTTTCTCCGCTTGAAAAGGCTTTTTATTAGATTTTTTCGTACGGCTGAATTGGCTTTATCTGTCTGTTGACTTGGTTGGCTTGGCTTCACATTTCCTGAAGGAGGAGCGGAGGTACTTTCTGTCCAGGCCGTTAGCAGCTATGAGAGTGGAATGATTGCCATGCGCTCTGTATTGAAAGTCGGTATGCTCGATGGATGTATCCGATGAAGCATTTGTGTTACCCGCTGAAGTTCCTTTGCCTAGCGAGTTTTCTCAAGGAGGTCTATCTTTTGGTAAGGGCTATTCATGACAAATCAGAACTGTATTGTTGTTGATTTTAGAAATTTCTGTTACAATTTGCCCTGGAAGCGCAGTCATTCCTGCTGACTATTCTGTGGAAGTCTTGCATATTTATTCAACGATGACAAACAACACGGGAGTAAAGGAAGAAGAATAACATTTTATGCTATCTGGATGTGATGTGTATAACTACATATTGTATAAAATTTATAATTGTTTGCCCATGCATGCTGAACAATCTACAAGAAAGCTGTTTCACCACAGTAAACTTTGTCTGTCTTTCCTTATCAATGTTCATGCTTTTAATGCAGTGAAGTAAGCTTGCGAAATTCAGGGTACCAATATTTACTGTCAACATGAGCAATAGAAATACCTAAATTTCGCGATGGCCTTCATGTTGCAGCACAAGGACTCATAATCTTGCACTTTAGTCCTTCATTCAATCTTCCTAGCATCAGATTCCATCATGTTACTTTCTCAGTCAGAAGTATAACTAGTGCTATTTCTACAACATGATGATGAAACATACCTACTTTGGTTACAGAGATTCTTTGGTACAATACCCGTGCCTACCAAGGAGAGTTCACATTTCTTACCTTTTTCGTTGTGCTTTGAACTGGTGAAGAATTTTAATAGATGGATGCGCTTTAACCTTCTCAAGTTTGCACCTAGTAACATTTTAATGAAGTTTGGTGCATTAATTTACTTTTTTTGATTGTACAGCCACACATTTTGTTTTCCATGCATCAACCTCCAAAATATTGAAATTATGCTCTCATGTTACAGAATGTCTTTTGGGTGATGGACCATCTGTAGTGGTTTCCAATCAGGATAAAGTTCTTGTTATTCATCCTAGGGGCTCTGGTATGGGCAGTTCTAGCATTGAGCTCATGAAGGATGCGCTTTCATCGACACCTACAGAAGTAGATCATCAGTGGTGCTCATGCATTGTAAGCTTTGATGGTTTCAAAGAGGGTGCCGATGTGAAATTACTATTGATATGTGAGGAAAACAATGAATCTGGTAGTTTTGTTGTTTTGGGAATTAGAAGTGACTGCTTGGATTCATCTTCACGAGAGGTGAGTATTAAAATGTTCAAGACTTTGCCATCTTGTTTCCCTTTGTTATCATGAAAGCTTTTGGTAACCCATTTCTACATTATGCTAAGCTATTGTTCTCTTAAGTCTGCATGAGACTTTTATAACATTTCAATATAATGATCAATATATTATGTTCTTGATTGCAGTTTCAATGGCAATACATAAGATTCCACTTGTACATATATAGCCACCAAGTAGAAAATGTTCATCAAGATGATCGTTTCCATAAGACAGCACAGACATGGAAGAGAATATATCAAAATTCAGACTATGTGTTTTGTGATGGGCTTTTCCCTTTTGATTTGAACGAATTTGCAATATCCTACATTCATTTAATTCCTGCAAATCCATCATTCCTGAGTAGAGTAGCGTGGTCTTGTGTTTGGATATTGACTAGAGCAAAGATTCTTCAGATCTTATAATTGCCACTAATGATAAAAGAGTTTTGAAGTGCAGACATGGAAAGATAATTGCTGCGATTTGCCTTCAAGACATTGCATTATAGATGTAAGGATTTACTTTTTGGATTTCATGATTTGTTCCACTTCCACGATTGTAGCTAAACTAACAATGGATATTTTAGAGGTTGTTAATTACTTGCAACTAGTACAGGGATTTGAAAATGCATTTTTAAATTGAATAGAATCCTTACTGAAGTTATGGTTGGTCCTCTTTTGTTTATTAACTTTGACTGGTGTAGTTCGATATGGTAAATTGACAGAAGCAGCTTGCAACATGAAAGTTTGCATGTGCGCATGGCATTCATAGCTGGTTGAAGTGAATGATACATTTGTAAATTGTATAAGGAATTTAAATATCCTCATAAATGAAAAAACATTTTTAGGGTTTTATTGGATTGTGCAATCTAAATTTTATTCAAGGGTAAATTTGACAATAATAGCATAAATTACATTTTTATTTGAACTAAGTACCTGGCAAGATAAACATTAAACACAAAGTGTGTTGAGAATTTTTATTAAAATTACAATTTTTTGAATAATTCAGATAAACGTTATCATTCTTTCTTGAATACTTATGATATTATAATATCTGTTGCGATGCATGAAAATGTTTTGTTTTAGAAGTGATGTATGTTTCCACTTTTATGGATACTACTTACAATGTTATTTAAGTGTTACTGCAGCACCTTTTCTGTTCTTAGTGGAGGGCAAGGAGTTTTGATTGCTCAACTGTCAGGCGTTCAAAGATCAATTGTTGTGTTATGTGCTGAAACTCTTGAAGAACTTAAAGGTATGAGATTGAAAATTTATTAGCTTGATAGCTTTTACTTGATTGGCTATTTGTTCTAAATTAGCTTTGTGTTTGTTTTCATCAACACCATTGGTTTCTGTTTTCTAAAATCATTTATGTTTGCACATAAATACTTGAAGTTTGGAGCAATGTTGCACATGTTGCAGTTGGTGACTATCAACTTTCGGGGCATGGCCAAATTGTTCTTCTCAATTTTTGTGCACATGGTCAACCAAATTCAACCTCATTAGAATCATTGTTGGATTCCATATATATGACAAATTTCAGAAAGTTTGGTTTTGTTGGTATGACTGATCTGCAGCAAGAGATGAATTATTCAGGCATGAAACTAAATTAATTGTTTTCTTTGTTTAACTAAGGCAAAGTGAAAACCTCTTGCTTAGCTCAACTGAAGGTCTGAAACAGTCTTTTCATTTGTTTGTTGGGGAACCTGCGATAGACTGAGTTTGATGGCATAATTCTATCATGTTTCCAGGAAATTCTATGAGTACAGAGAGTAAAAACCACCATCTGCAATCTATTGGCAAAGTTCTTGAAGCACGAATTGAGTTAGGAGATGTGCAAGAGAAACGTTTGGAAGCAATGGTAGGAAAACATAGCTAGCATGATTTTTGTTGATTCATAGTGTGGAGTCATGAATTGTTAATTTAAAAAATGCTTCTACGATTTTAGATGAAGGAAAAGAAGTGGCTAATAAAATCATCATGCAATTGGTTCAAGGTAAACATTGCCAAGTGATTACTTGTCGTTAGAATTTAAGCCTATTATTGAAGTTGTGATGTTTCTCGTTTTCTATTCAGTGGGTGACTTAAAAGATCATTGTTTGATTTTTATTTATTTTTTAATTCTTTTTGTCATAGGAGATGATGGAAAGATCCTTGATTGCTTCCACTAAATAGGGTGAGTTTCTTACAAACAAATGTTCCAAAAGCATTGCAAATGGGGGCAAAAATTTTTGTGAAATCAAAGAAGCGTACCATGGTTTACATGGTGAAAATTGGGTGTTGGTTACCAGTGTCCAGACTCGAGTACCAGGGAGAGCTGTACTCCATATTTTGTTGATATATTTTTATTCAGAATTTAATTCATGCTGTTATTTCTAGAGGGAAAAAAATTGCTTGTCCAATTTCACTGTAGAATACAACGTATTTGTTTTATACACAATTTAACATATACATAGCATAACTTTGGCATTAATATTTGACATGCATAATGAGTCTCAGTTTACAAACTTGTTTCATGATTATTCATTATTGTTTATCACTCAACTATCTATTGGAGGCAGTAGATGCTATTGTGTTTGGTTATTTGATTATTTGAGCATAGGTTTTTGTTGTCCATTGATAATTATGAAGCCTCTTTCTTTGACATAGGATAATTGCAAATGTTTAATCAGACCAATGATAAAAAATTAATAGCTAAGATGAGAACAACCACAGCTGTTTGTAGGCTATGTTTCTGTTTGAGTATTGGTATTGTCCTTACATAGGAGAGACTTACCATGTATTAGCTTTTTATTTTGTTATCGGTTGAACCATTCTCTCGAGGAAGTTAACAGGCTAGCAAGTCAAAAAGTGCAGAAGTTTTCAAGCACCCTAAAGTTTTCAAATGAAAGTAAATTTCAACATTGGAAGCGGATTCACACACCATTATGCATGTTCTTCTTAACTTCAATGAAAGTACCATGTTAGCTACATGTTTGGGGTAAATATAGTTAAATAGTTTCAGGTTCACCCCTATCTAGTGTTTGCTCATAAATTCATTTTGCAAGTCTATTTCCTATGCTATTGGTAGTTGTAAGCCCTTGGGTAACTCACAAATGGTTGTGTTATGATTTTTTCTTCATAGTGAATTCTGCTTCACGTCAATAGGAAGATTCAACTCACTGGGGCATGACTCACTTGGATAGAGCATGCAACCTGTGATTTTTTTTTCAAGTCACATGTTCAATCCCCAGGGATATGCTGAGACATCTCCTAACCTAGGAGGACCACCATAGTCATCCAATCATTCACTTACTGTAACAGTCAACCAATATAGATAAGATAAAGTCACCATTATGATGGATGACAGAAAGATCCAATATTGAAGGATAAAAAAGCAACGTTGTTAGGAATCCATAGCTATCACAAGCCAGTTATCCCTGTGGAAACTTTCTTCTTCTTCACTGGACGCTGGACACCTGATAGCAAAAGCAGTGCTTGGAACTAGATATAATGGATTTTCTAGCCGGGAGGAGAAACTGAATCCTTCAATCAAAATTACCATGGCCTTTTATCCGAAAATTTTTACTCATCCTTTCAGCACAAAGAGCTTGAGGGATGTGTTTCAATTTTTTTCGCATTCTGTGTGTAAAAACGTTTTGCAGCGCAGTACCATATATGGACTTGTGAGAATGCCTTTTTGTGTTGGAATACAACTTAGTAGCATTTTTACTAATGTGATCGAATATTTGCAGTGCTAAATGCTAATGATACTATTGAAATTTGTCAAGTGGTAATCGTGACATTTTGGGGTTTATTGATAAGTAGTCATATTTCGAGTATTTACATTTTCTGCTAGCTAAATTTCAATTTGTTTTCTTGCTTTGGCCTGCAATTTTACTCTAAATTGTTTTCAACTTCAGAGGGGTAATTTTGGATGGAGCAACTTTACTACTTACTGCAATTCAGGGACAAATAGCAGAACGTACATCATCTGTAGGATTGACTCCGAGGATAAAGTGTATCAGTTTGTGATTAAGGTGCCTTTGAAACGCTTTTATGTTTTCTCATGCCTTCCATCCCTAAATGTCCTGCTCAAAGCTTGGATTACTCACAAAGATGGGGTTAATCAACAGTAAGCCAAGGATGCTGACAATATACATTGCCCTTTAAAACCAAAAATTAATACCTATTTGGACTAACAACATAGATATTGCATACTCAATGGCTTGGACGGATCTGTATTAAACCAGAAGATTTACTACGCAAATTGTAGCATAATGGATCTAACAGTATCATGTCAGGTATGTCTTTATTCATGTATTTGGTTTTTTCCCCATCAAATAATTGCCAGGTCAATAGTTGATCACAGATTTACAACTTTATGGTCTCTGGTACTTTTATGTTGAAGTGGGAGAAAGTCGGTTCTTTATTTTGAAACCAATAGCGGTGCATTCCTTATCCAACCTACCACAGGAGTTAAAATATGGCTTCTGCATGGATTTGTGCAACCAAGAAAAAAGTGATTCAAAGGTATTATTTATTTAGATCATCTCCCTCTGTTATTGAAGCAATGCATAACACAAGTGGTTCCTCTGTAGGTGTCAGAAGGCAAAAATTATAAGCTTGTGAGTAAGTGTATCTGCCCTCAACAATATGTGTATGTTGATTTATTCAAGGCTGTGGCACTAGTGATTTTAAGTGCCGAGGACTACGAAGTCTTATCACGCATGGAAGCACTCTTGCTTTTTCATTTTCAAAATCATATCCTACCATTTTCATGTTCTTATATGGGCAACTAACGTAGTATTTCTTTTTTATTGCATTTTCAGTCCATTTTGCATATTTTTAGCAAATTCAAATAATTTCTGAAGCCTTAATGAAATTGAACAGTATGAAATTAGCCCCTCTGCGACGCTAGAGGATATGCTAGGAGCTGTACTCGTACTTTCGAGGATATGGTAGGAGCTGTACTCGTACTTTCAAGGAAGTTGCTTCGAGATATCGGATTTGAGGACATCACCGTAAAATCTGATCATCCAACTCTCTATGATGAGAGTAGCATGAATCATATAACAGATGCGGGTTTGTCAATTGATGATGAATGTCTTCCTTATCTGATTCCACACTGATGTTGGACTTAACTTACGGTTTCCAGAAGCATATTGTTTTTATTTTTATTATCATGTTAAGATCACCCTACTCATGCTAGTTTTAACCAGCAGACGAGTAAGGATTGAGTCTGTAACATACAACAGCAGAGTGTGGTACCCATTGTAGGAAAGAGGGCAAAGCAAAGTTTCTACACGTGCATTTCAATTGATAAAATTACGCAGGCTTCCGTTAGTACGCCATGATGGTGGTTTAAGTCATGGGTGTGAGTGGCCTTAATGAAAATCCAGATTTTCCTGTATTTCGTTAACTAGAGGTGGTCTAAGAAGCTATTAAATTTTCCATTCTCCACTATTTATAACAGACCCACCTGTATTGATAATTGGACTCGAATTTGCTGATTAGTACATTATCCATCGATGTTCCCGTACTTGACTGAAGGTACAGTACAGCCATTTTGGGGTTGTTGCTGCAACGGTATCTTGAAGGCTCCTACCAACTTGAAGTTTAACTGTGCCTTACGACATAACTTGTAATGCTGGAGTCTCTGTTTGGAGGGCATGGTAAGCAAGCATTTAGGAAAAGAAAAGACTCATGGATCACAAACATCCAACAGACAGACACACCAATGAAACAAAACGGAAGCAGGCACGAAAATACCATGAATTCTGGCAACGGCCCGCCGGGTTCTGTAACGTCACGTAAAGCAATTACAAATCAACAAACTAAACGTTTAGTTTCGTACTCTCACGAAGGAAGGAAAGAAACGGCCACATTAGAGCACATCGATCAAACTTTTGTGAAAGATGGAAAGCAAAAGTTTGAGCTCTTCTGAGAGATTTGTGCAGCAGGAGAGGAGAGGCCGCTTTGTTTGTTTGCTCGGCTTGCTCTGATTTTTTGATCAAACTTTAAACATACGATGTCGGGAGGAGGGGGAGTGCAGGCCTTGCCTTTTTTGGGCGCGGCGACAGCATGTTGCAGTTGTTGCAGTGTGAATTGCAATTCCAATGATGACAAGGGAGAGGGATATTAAGATTATGGACCAGGATTTGGATTTGCAGGGCACCTTCGGGCGCCGTCCTCGGAAGTGAGAAGGGGACAGGCCCAAGTGTACAGAATCAGATGCAACAGAGGACGAGCACCATGATGCCTGTTCCTGTTCACAGGAAGAATCTGAGATGCAAGCATCTTCATAGGACGAAATTTAAAAATTAGCTTGGTTGACTTTTGGCTTCATATGTACCCAATCACTAATCACTGTACATTAGCACTTTGTCTTTACTTGTCCATTAACTATGTTATTTTAAGTTAATCACTTCTTATTTCTGTAAAAATTTAATAAAGCATTGCAACAGAAATGCTCTTGCCAAAGCATAGTACTACCATCCTACATCACACATGCTAGTATGGCTTTTCATTTCATTCTTGGTGCAATCATTTGAAGGGGGATGCTGAGGTTTTTATCTAATGTTTGAAATAGATTGTTTTTCTTGGGTATATTATGTATTTAGACTTAGATTTTGTTGAATTTTGCAGGCTCCTTATTCGCTTTGCTTGGACTGGCATTATTTATTCTTGGATTTTATTATTCTAGAATTGCTTGGTATGTGTACGAGGTCACAAAGAATTTTCCTTTGCCAACATTCCTCCTATTTAAGTTCATATGACATTCATGAAATGTACAAGATGAAATATGCTAAACTATGTTTCATGCTGATTTAAGTCCGGATGATGCCTAGTGTATAATTCAAGCTTGAGTTACAAATTACTACCTTTCTATTTCAAGTTACCCAATCATTCTAACATCTTTCAGGATGTAACTTGCAATAGCAAAGTATAATTTACATTGTGAAATAAACTATTACATTATTAATTTGTTCATATTAAGTTCTACAAAGTTGTCATGTTGACTATAAGGGCGGAAACAACCCCAACTCTAATTTAATTATTTAATTTTGGTTTCAACAACCCCAACTCTAAAACTCTACGACTACAGCCATCAGGATGCAAAGTGTTTGCATTGTTTTTGTTTAAACTAAGGTTGAATGTGCTTCAAGACAAATATGAAGTTGAAGTTATGTAAAAAGTAGAAAAGAGAATTCAGCATTGGGATATTAATATTCCTTAGTATTTGATGATTTGATGTACTCTCTTTTCTATGTTGATGATTTGATGTACTTAAAAATATTTTTTAAAAAATCATTATTTATTTTCTGGGCTACATCTATTATAAAGATCTTGAGTGAATAAAGCATAGCTCATTTGGTTAGAGCACATGGCTTGTGATATGTAAGTATATTCTTCTTCGATGTATTTTTCTTAAGTTCTTCTAAAGTATCATGTTAATCTTGTGTCTTTGGTTTACTCTTTTGAGTTTTAACACACACTTCTTAAAAGAAAAGAATTTATATTTCAAGAAGCATTGTTGGATGTATGAAATAAGCTCATTTATTTATTGAGGAAAGCCATGTAATGGAATACCAAATTAAAAAAGAGACATATGAAGAAATTGTTAAAAGCATGTATGAAAAATTACAAATAAATAAAGTTTTAGCTTTTGATCAAGGGGCCAATGGTGAAAGAGAAATTAAGTAGCCAAAATATATTAAAAATTTGAGAAAGTATGGAGTGAAACAATGTATAGTGTCACATTCAAAGAAACTGAGTGCAAAATATAAAGGAATGTATCTACATATAGAACCAAGACATGCCAATAACTTTTATTCCCCTATAATTCTTTGGAAATTCATGTTGGCTATATATCTTGAGATATACTTGTGGTCAATGTTGTTTCAAGTTCTAAAACCTTTTGGGGTTCAATAAACCCTCCTTTCCTTCCCCTTTCAAGTTTCAAAACCCACAAAATTTTTAGGAGCTTTTGACATATATTCATGTTAAACCATCATCTTGGCAACAATATATTTATAAATTAGCAAAAATTAGAAATAAGAAATATAACGACATTGATCATGTCAAATACATCAAGGAGGCAAATGGAAGAATTTTAGTAAATGACAACAAAATTTTGGATAGGTGGAAATATTACTTTTAAAAAATTATTAAATGAAGAATTTCCAAAAGAAGACATCCAAGAAGAATCAAAGATGAAAAATGGGAAAGTTGCTAGACCAATAATATTTCTATAGAAGCTTGGAAAGCATTAGGAATACATGAGTTTCTTGGCTAACATAATTATTTAAAAAAAAATTTGAAGGATAGAGAAATGCCTAACAATTAGAGAAAAAGCATTGTTGTTTCTGGAGCTGTGCAAAATTGTGTAGACTATAAAGAGATGAAGCTAACAAACCATACTATAAAGTTTTGGGAGAGTCATACAAGAGCATTTTAGACTTAAATCAACAATATCAGAAAATCAATTTAGAGTTATGCCAAGAAGATCTACTATAGAAGCTATTTTCTTGATTTGACAATTGATAGAGAAATTCAGAAAATATGAAAGAAAATCTACATATGATCTTCATTGACTTGGAAAAAGCATATGACAGAGTGCCTAGAGATATTATTTGGTGGGCCTTGTAGATGAAAAACATCCCTAATAAATATAGTAAACTGATTCAAGACATGTATGAAGGAGCTACCACTAAAATGGAGAAGTAGAGACATGTTCTAGAATCAAAAGGCTTAAAAATTAGTAGAAGTAAGAATAGAATATATGGAATGCAATTTCAACAATAACATAAAAAGCAGTAAAATAGAAGTGATAATTCAAGGCCAAAAATTCCCAAAAAGGGTTCTTCTCCTTTTTCTATCCTAGAGATCAGTGATAAGTGGCATAAGTGGTTATATTATTATATTTTAAGTAAAAGGATGCCAATTCAAGTCATGCTTGAGGAATTCTTATATTTCTATGTAATTTTTCTAATGTAACTTGTTGACTATATGTCTTGTGATATGCCTATAATCAAATCATTTTGAGTTTTAACACCTCCTTTTCATATTCTAGAGAGAAGGTTTTTAAAGATTGATTATGAGGATAAGGTCAATTTCCTATCACAAAGCAAATTATTTTGGATCTTGATACCTCCTCTTTTTTCTAGTTTTAGTAGGAAGCTTTTATAAAATTGATAGTAAGGGCAAGGATTAATTATTTTCCTTTTCCAAAGTAATACTTCCCGACCTCCTCTCCATACGACCAACCCCACCACCACCACAAGAATAGAGGTTTTTTAGGATTGGTTGTAAGTATCCTTTTCCAACATGAAAGGGGAGGTTTTTAAAGGATTGCTTGTAAGGATGAAAACTTGAAGAGACATTCCCACAACTATTGGGCCTTTCCTTTTATGTTGTATTGGAGTTTCACCTCTTTGTTACTCCTTTTTGGTTATTCTATAAATTTTTTCTTTATAATACATTTTATTTTTGAGGTCCAAAAACCCCATCCCGTATGTGACAATTATGAAATTATGCTAATGAGAAAGGGCTCAAGTTGTTAGCTCATTATCTAATAAGGATTTGTAGAGAAAAGGTTGCCAATTCAAATCATACTTAAGACACCATTATATTCCTCTATAGCTCTTATAAAATATTATGTTGGTTGTATGTCTCAGGGTGTTCTTAAAGTCAAATTATTTTGGGTTCCAACATCCCTTGATTATGTGAAGTTATATAAGAATTAAGAGATTAATATAAAGCATTAAGAGATTATGAAATGTTAAGTAACTTGTGATACAACTGTAAGTTAAATTCCTTTTAATGAAGGGGCTTGAGCTACTTCTTTGTATAGATTATGCAGCACTTGAAGCAAATTAGGAATCATTGTAGTTTCCTAATTTCTTATTTATGATGGATTGAATAAAAAGAGGCTTTTAGTCTCTATGTCCAAAAGAACAAGAAGAACAAATTTTAAAAAATTTGATTTTTATATCCAAGATGCTATGGTGGCATGGTGGGTCTAGCTTGGTAGTGGATGATGGTCTCAAATCTTGAAAAGATTTAGAATGTGACTATGACCTAACCATGAGTCTCCTTTAGTTGTGATTGTGATCATGATCTCATAGTGAGTGGATTACAAGGTTTTGTGAACCTTGTTGTAATCTTCTAATAAATTAATTGAAGATAGCTAGTTTTCTTATTTTCTAGAAACTTATAAGTTTTCATGATGTTGTGAAATGTGGTGTGCTTCTAATAGATTATGTTGATGTAATTCTTAGTAGGCCTTGGAATTTTGACAATGGTGCTTAGTTTGATGAACCCAAAAATGTGTGGAGTGTAGTTAGACCTGATGGAACCCATGATTTGGTTCCCATGATAGTTGAACAAGTGATGTAGCAAAACTCACTTAATGCTTTCTTAATCCTTTTAGGAAAGAAAAAATATATTAAGGAAAGATGGTGGACACTTTGAAGAGATTTGAGAGTGAAGTTCAACTTAGTGCTAATTTTGTTCAAGATATGAGGGATCTCCATGCACAAGTAAAATCAAATCTTTAGAAGAAGGTTGAACTAAATTAATCTATTTCACTTAATCTTTTTATCCCTTGTGAGTGAATGGAAGGAATATGTGATGAACTAAATTTTGTTCATTTCTAGCCAATGTGGATATCTCAAGGTTCATACCATATTCAAAATAAATAAAGGCTCATCACAAAATCAAAATAATAACTTGCATAATGTCATCCCTATCATTGAAATGGAGTGTTATAAGATAACTTAGGATATCATAGGAAATTAGCGAAACTCATGAAATATAATTTATGTTCAATAAAATAAAAAATTAAAAGTTATTAAGAAGAGATAGAAAAAATTAAGATGAAAGGATGCAACCTTACACAAAAGTTAAAAATTATTTGTGCACCTGGAAAAGAAAGTAGGTAGAAGTTTAAAAAGAAAAAAGAAAAAAATATGGAGAAGAAAAACATGGTAATGTGAAAAAGGATGTGAAACCTATGAAGAAGCATGGTGCTCATAGGTCAATATAAGAAGATGTAAAGAAGTACATAAGCAAAACAGAAAAGTATTTAATGAAAGAAGACATATAAATAAGAGTACACACACAAAATGAGTAAAGATATACATCATATAAACATAGTCCACAAGCAAGAAGAAACACTCAGGGATAAGAGTATGAATCAATCCTACCTAAAAACTAATGTTTGTAGAAGTATTATTATATTTATATTGAGGATCATGATGAGGATAATATTTGATGCCCTGTAAATAATTTAACATAATGAAAATATTACAAACTATGTATTATTATTATTTTAAAACTAACCAGTACCTCCTACATGTTAATTAGTCATTATCCTTTCCAATCCTTAAGAAATAAATTGTAATCAATGATTCAAAATATCTTGTAAAGAAATAATATGTGAGCTATGGATAGCACTATTCTTCATAATTTCAATATGACATTAGAGTATATTCAATTAATTTATGCCAAGATAGTTGAATATTTTATACACTTATTGTAATTACAACCAAATATTACTTTTCCCTTTACTATATTTTATGTTAGAACATTCAATGTGATTACAAGATCATTCTATGGCTACTACAATAACTCAACATTACTACAATATTTTCAACACAACTTCAATCTTAAACATCCCTTTGTTAATGTTGATCTATTCATTACTATGTTTCATTATTAATATCCATCCTTTCATAAACTCTTCACATTTGAATAGTGTAGTTAGGTTATAAAATTAACTAGTGGTCGATAATCTTTAGTTAATTTATGTAATTTGTTATTTCTATTTAAGTGAGATAATGTATCTTTGTAAAAGATATGTAGAACAAATCTTGAAAGGAAATCTTATGAACATTGATAAAAATTAGAAAGGACAATAATGAATGTGGTTCATCATAGACCTAGACTAGCCTAGGATATGAAATCCCATTTTCAATGATGTTTACTTTTGTACAATATTATTTTTAGATGATAGCTTAATGGCAAGAGCCTTGTAATGGAAAGCCCAAGCTACAAATTGAATTTAATGAACAACACTTAGAGTGAAGGTAAGGTGCTTATTTCTCAAGTAGTAAGACCTAAGTTCAAGCTTGGGCTCAACCACTCAAAAGAGGATAGGCTTTTTGATGAGGTGTCTAGTGGTAATTTGTATATGGATTATAAGTCCTAAATTTAGGAAGTGCTTCATCTACCTTGTGTTTACAGTCTAGCATATTCGATTGGGGTTCTTGGTCTTCTAAGATGTATTCTTACCTTCTATATCATGCTCTAAGATTATGTGCATAATTCCAAGCTCTTTAGGATGATTTTGGCTTCATTTAGATGTCCTTTGATCCTTCCAGTATGTTTCCTTGGGTTATAGCTTTTATTCAACATCGAGGATAGAAAGTATGATTTGGGGGGTAGGGATGTTGACTACCCTACATCAATGCACCTCCTACATCAATGTAAGGGCATTGAAGCAACCTTTCTCTAGACCTAGTTTACCTTGATTTATCTTTGGTGTGATTAGGATGGGCTTGAGCTATATTGATGAATGATCGTTGATTCTAGATGGTAACGAACCTCCTTCATTTCTCCATGAAAATGACACATACCTGGGATGAGCTCTCACACATAACTTAGTTATAGTTATAACTTAAGCATGATTTGGATTTTATTTAGAGTTTTGATGTTTGGTTTGTGTGAAGAGCTTTTTCTCCCTTAGGTAAGTTGATTTCTTTCCTTATCTTGTATGTGTTTTGAGTTGTCAATTTCAAAAGTGTGACTAGACTTTGTCAAAGTCCTACCTTGCTTACGTAGCCTGAAATTGTTTGGTTGATACAAAGCCTAGTTTTTGCATAATGAATAAAGCTTATGGTTTTCGTTATTTCATAGTTGATATCTTAAAGATAAAAATAATAAGAATATTTATTTAATTTCTATTTGATTAAGTTGTGAGGATTCATTCCTTACCTAAGGAGGTCACAACTTTATGGCATGGTGTTGGACTACTGAGGTTGTAATAAAGAGCCATTTTTATTGCATTTTGTATGTGATGTTGCACCTATCCCTAAGAGGGATTGTGTAACGAGCTTGCCCATGTTCCTAAGTGGGATTGCAATGCATGTGTATTTATTACTTGTTTCTTATAAAGATAAAATCCATAAACATATAAAACATAAAATTATAAGTACTCTCTCGTCTTCCTCACCATGGCAACATGGGCTTTAATTGTATCATATATAATATAATATCTTTAATATTTCTTAAACACAATGAAATACATGAGTGTTCTTAGTAATCCACTCAATATCCTCTTCAAAGCTTATGACTAGATTGCACTGCGATTTGTATGATATATTCCATTGATCCAAAACTAGCAAGACCCCTATCATTGGCACTGTTACAAGGAAAGGTGTTCATGAATTACCTTGAAATACTTGTACATTCACAATTTTCCTTTTTTTTAAGTTGTTGATTTTTAAGGTAATAAGAATTGAAGCAATCATGGCTGAATTGAGTGATGAAAATAGATTGAAGAAAAAGTCTTAATTGGTTTAAATCACTTTCAAAAACATGGTGAATGAGGTAGCATCTTCTATCATAGTAAAATTTCATCAAGACAAATTGGGTTGATGGCATGATGCACATGGACAATTTTGTAAAGAACCTAGAGAAGCTACACTTGCCACCTTTGAGGAGGCTTTTTCTAATCAATAATTCATCAAGGATTTGGTAGATTATGAATCCATGTCTCCCCAACATTCAAAGTATGTTTCTCATAAAAAGCAAGAGCTTTGTGATATGATTACAGAGTAAGAGTATGAGTGCATACATGCTAGCAAGCAAACAGGATCTTCTTCCAGACACTTCCATTACAACAACATGAATGATTTTAGGGTAAGGAGGTCCATGAATCTTTGTCTATAGGAATTGAGATATGCTTGTGGTAATTTGAAGTAGCCATTAGTCCACCTTTTTCTTACCTTAGGTATTGATGGCTTGGATGAGCCATTGTTTCCATGGACCTATAAGGGTCAAATTCATGAAGCAATTTGCATCCCACCTAAAAGCAGTAAGAAGAGAAAATTTAAAAAGGTTGATGTGACTAACATTCCCATATTTAATGGGAAGTTACATGATGATCCCTAACTCCATATTCAAACATTTTTAATCACTTGTGAGGTACAAGGGTTAAATAGTGAGTGATAGAAACTCTATCTTTTCCCCCACACACTCATTGATTATGCTAGAACACAATATTAATCTCTTTTACCTAGTTCCATCTCTTCTTGGAGACATGTTAAAAGCTTTTAATGTCAAATCTCATTCTTATGCATGAGTTGCAAACCTTAGAAAGAAGACAGTAGGATTTCTTCATGATACTAGCGAATCATTGAATGTGGTCATAGAACAATATAATTGCTTGTTCAATTAATGTTTAAATCATGGATTTAGAAAACATGACCAATTAATGCACCTAGTAGAAGAACTATGGTTGCAAACTCATGAAAGGATGGATATGTATATCAAGGGTGATCTTTATTGCAGGTCTATGATTCAAATTGTTGCTATGTTGGATGTTGTAGCTAAATTGGAAGGTAAATGACATAAGCATACAAATGTAGAGAAAGCCAACATAAATTCCTAATGTTATATGAATGTAAATAATGTTGAATATAATATTCAAGCTTCTAATGCTATTGATGCCCTTTTTCAGGAAAGCATGAGAACAAAAAATATTTTGGTAGACCTTGTCAATGTTGTTAATAACGTTTGTGATGTACTACATCAAAAGAGAACATCAGGTTTCAAGGATTTGGAAAAAAAAATCATTGAAGCAACTGGAAAAGTTAAAACAAGAATTAAGAGGCCTTACCATGATTAAATTCCTTATCCTTATAATCCATTTTTCTAACCACAACTTTAACAAGGAATGGAACCAATCCTTTGAGTACGTCCTCTACATCACAACAACCTTTCTTATGCCATCCTTCTTCCCATCATGAAGCTTAGTAGGCCACAGACCATATACCTCATGCAATGCCCCATCAATATTGGCCATATCCATCATAACCATCTTCACAACTACAGGTCCACCAATATCCATCATGGTCTTCTATTCCATCATAGGGGGTAATTCTAAATCAGCCATAGTGGAAACATGTTTAGTTCCTTAATGCAAGGTACTAAACCTCATTTTTCATCATCATACACCATTGGGTAGTACTATAATAGTCATGTTCCTTTCATGGCACAATATTCATCACCTTATAGATGAAAGAATTTTCATAAGAGAAAGAAGAACAAAAATATCTATGAGGATTCATGCTCATTGTCCTTACCATCATCTTCAAAGAAATGAGACCAAGGAGAATATGCTTCTAAATAACAAGCTCATCAAGAAGCTTGTCAAGTGCTAGTTTGAACTCAGTCACACGAAAAGGGTCCTCCACATAACATCTTTGGTGATATAGTAGGGTTTGTTTGTTAGATATGCTTTTTTTTTTTAATGTTTGTTTGTTGTGTATTTTTGTATTTTTTTAAAAAATAATAATATATCATTCTCTAATTTTCTTATTATTTTAGTTTGATATTTCTTTTGAGTATGTTTTTTGTGTATATGGAAAATTAATGCATATGCTTTATAAATGCTCACTCGATAAGCCAATGGTGGATGAGTAAGTTACATTTGTGATGATGATGTGTGAGTGCCAAACAAGTCCAAACTAGAGCCTTGATTTATGGAATTCCCACATAACAAAATTCATCCCCTCATTTATCTTCTATCCATCACTAGTGAACCAGGCTTAGATTCAATGACAAGCTAGGATTCACACCATGTACTTCTAGATAATTTATGTCATGTTGTCTTAATTTAGTTTCACTAATGGTTAGATTGCAAAATAATCAAGGCTAGATAGCATTGGTAGCAGTAGGTGTGACCTTACACTTAGAAAAGGGACTTAGAGGTCTATCCCTACTATGTGGATGAGTAGAGATGAAGGAATGTAGTAGTGGGTCTCTCATAGTGTGTAGTACATGCTTAAGTACTTTCATGAGCTAATTGAATGGTTGGCTAGGGATTCAGTGATGTTGCACTCGCACATTCTTTCTCTTATTCATTATTTATTCTTCATCTCTTTTCTTTCCATTTTGTGCATTGTTGTGTGTGGTAGGAAATTAATCAAGTAAAGTGGAGAATGAAATTTGATCATCCATGGGAATGGACTTGCATTTGATGTTAATGTTTCACTAGTTATTGGGAATCCATGGGTGTCCCATCAATAGGTTTCACAAGATTAAGAAAGACAGGTGCCTGCTATGGGAAGGACCTACTTGTGAATTCTTGGTGGCTTGGCATTATGAGTGAGTGAGCTCAAGCTTACCTCCTAGTAATGGTTGTGGTTGCATGACATAAAGTACTTTATTAGGCTTCCATTTATATGAGTTTTGATTCTTTGAGCTTCAAGGTTTGATCATGACAATTTTTTTCAGCTTACCTTAATTTTCCCTATTTGTTTGACCTTGGGGTACTCTATTTATTTCCCATTCTTCTAACCCCATTACTTTGGATGCCTCCTAGGATAAGATTTTTATGTTTTAGTATTCTTGTTCTCTTTTTTGTCTTTTTTGGTTTGATCCTTAATTAGATTCTTGTAATTTTCATGAGCATTTTTTCTTATTGTTCTTTCCATTTGCATTTTTCATGTGGTTCAAGCTAGGTGTCTTGTAACCTAGTTGTGGAAAAAAGACATTAATTCGGGTATGTACTTTATAATTTTAGTGGTTATTTAAATTATTTTCACCTTATTTTTAGTTATGATTAAATTTCTCTTGTGTCCTAGGGGTTATACTTATCATTGTTCCTATGGCCAGTTTTTACAATGTTAGTATAATGCCTTGGGGATCTTACTTGATTTTTAGCATTTTCATAACTCATCATGTTTTAGCAAGAGAATCGTTGGTCTTGAAAGAATAGGAAGAATAACATCAATCATCAAATCTAGTACCTATATGTGAGAAAACTTTCTTAAGAGAGAGATTTGGAGGTAGAGCGTCATGCTATTGATCTTTTCAATTGAGCACCTACCCTTTCAAGATCTTTCTAACAAGTATCAAAGAAGATGGTAGGAGCTTGTATGAAGATGGATGACATGGAAAAAGATGTAGATGAAAATGATGTATAGCAAAGACCTATCTTTCTGACTTCTTGCTATTCTATGTAGGCATGTTAGGGCAATTTGCTTCTTTACCATCATCCCTTAGTACTTCTTAGTGAGGTAGCTTGTATTGTAATGTAGTTAGGGTCTATATTGTACATTTGTAATTTCAAGCATTAATCTTGTTATGGGTCTAGTCCTTATTTTTATTTATTGAGTTTCAAAGCTATGGAACTAGCTCTACTCAGTCATGGGGATATTATGAGGCATCCAATGGCAATTTGTATGTCAATTATAAGCCTTGGATTTGGAAAGTATTTCATATACCATGTGTTTGTAGTCTAGTATGTTCGATTGAGGTTCTTGGTCTCCCAAGATGTATCCTTGCCTCCTATGTCACACACTGAGATTGTGTACATGATTCTAAGCTCCTTAGAAGGATTCCAACTTCATTCAAATGTTCTTTGATCCTTTTGGCATGCTTCCTTGGGTTCTAGCTTTCATCTAGGATCAAAGGTAGAAAGTGAGATTTGGGGGAGGAGGGGTTTATGTTGACTACCTTGCATCAACACACCCTCTATCTCAACATAGGGATGTTAACACATCCTTCTCTAGGCCAAGTTTTCCTTGGTTTATCTTTAGTGTGACCAGGATCAGCTTGGGCTATGTTGATGGCTCTTTATTGATGCCTAGACATTGACAAACCTTCTCTATTTCTCCGCGAAAACTATAAATACCCAAGAAAAGATCTCACACATAACTTAGTCATAACTTAAGCATAATTTGAATTTCATTTGGGCTTTTGGTGTTTGATTTGTGTGAAGAGCTCTTTCTCCCTTGGGAAAGTTGATTTCTTTTCTTATCTTGTGTGTGTTTTAAGTTGTTACTTTTACAAGTATGGCTAGACTCTATCAAAGTGCTACCTTGCTGATGAGCAATGAGGTATCCCTATGCTCAACCATACAAATACAAGCATACGCACATGATCTAGCTAAATTCCAAGGACTAAGTGCTTATGCACCTTCACAAAACCCGGACGGGTTAGTTAATCATTGTCTTCCCAAGCTTACTTGTATAGCGCGATTGTATGGTTAAGTAAACTTGAGGTATAAAATTTTTATGTATTTTTTTGTGTTTTATGTCCTAGTGCTACAACGGTAGAGGTGAACTAATTAAGTAACTAATTTAATTTAACTAATCGAGTAAGCTCTAACTAATCCTAACACCAGCATCCGTTTCCACTTGCTGTACACATCCTAAACTAGTACAATGCTACTAGGATTACCAAACACTAATTGTTACTAGGTTACCAAGTGTTCCATGCATGCTCGAAGTGGTCATACTAAGTGTGCTTACTTGGGGGAGTTAACAAGGTGAGAGAGTGAGAGAGAGAGAGAGCATTAATTAACTAAGGAAAGCATTAAATAACTGTAAATAACATTAAATAAGTTATTTTGAATGCTGTAAGGTTTATCACAAATTTTGTCTTTATTTTCGGGCACAAGGTGTGCTCAGGTACTGATGAGACGCAACTTGCACTGGGCCGCGATATCGCATCCCATGCGATATCGCGTACACGATATCGCGTCCCGCTGCCATATCTATAAATAAGAGGCGGCACTCCCTTCATTTCCCAATCCTGGCTAGTGTAGCGAAGCTCTGGCAGATTGATCACTCCAGAGTTAGAATTTTTCCCCATGTGCCCGCAGTAGGAGTCCTAGAGTGAACGG
>MNCI01027637.1:2015882-2037702 GCA_015680685.1 Gnetum montanum
CCTCAGTACGACCACTTCGAGCACTTGCGTTACGTGTGGCGATCCCAGTAACGATTAGCGTTTGGTAAGCCGCAATTGCATAGTTCAGGGTGTGTCCGGCAAGTGGGAACGGATGCTGACGCTAGTTAATTTAGACTTAGATCTTTAGTTAGAGTTAGCTTAGTTTCTCAACCCTTTCCCTTGATAGCATAGAAGATAAGCCGAAAATACCAAAAAAAATCGCATACCTCAGACTTGCTTAACCATACACCGTGACACTTACAAGCAAGCCTGGGAAGACAACGAACGATTAACCCCAAGTGTTTCTTGTGGCGTTAAGGAATTTAGTCTGCGGAGTTCGACCGGATCGCGCGTGCACACTTGTATTCGTATGGTGGAGTGTAGGGGTACCTCGCCACTCATCAGGTACACAATGCTCAAATAAAGATCCATTCGGTTTATGACTCCTACTGTGGACACTCAGAAATAATTCTAACTCTGAGAAGGAAAAAAGGTAAGAGTTCAGTTAAGGGACTAAGACTAACTATGCAAACCAAGCATACCGGCCTCTTATTTATAGGTGATGAGGCAGGTCCCAACATCGAATGCCCAATATCACTTGGAAGGCTTTGATATCGTGGACCTGATATCACAGATGCGATATCGCATCCTCGATATCGCAGTCCATCATACCCCCACAATTGAATGAAAACTCATCCTTGAGTTCCCTATAAAATATTGGGAAGGTATGGGATTATTGATTGAATGACAATTGACGATGACATGCGATGATAGACTCAAAGTTCCTAGTGAACGGATTGTCAAACATACTACAACATTGGTGTTCATGCCCATTGTGGTGAACACTATACATAGATGACATCCAGGCCTTCATTCGCTAACTTGAAGAGAAAGAAAGAGAGAAAATAAAATGAGGCGCATTACTACCAATGTCAGAAATGTGCACTCCGTTGTTTATCCACAGCCACAACGATTAGCTTGTTCCTTGTGTAATTGCTCCAGCTCCAGCTCATCTTGAGTGCTCATTCTATCCCAGTCCATTGTTCATGTGATCGCCATATGCACATACAACACAGTCACAAATTAGCAAGGATAGATAAGATATCATGAAGTTGATACCTTGCCTCTATATGAAGTGCATTAGCTAGGTTGTGGGTATGGCAGATACTGGGTTAGAGGTTTACGACTGTTAACTATCCAAGGTGTAGGGGTAAGATAAGTATGGAATGGAAAAATTTGTGATAGGGCCTCCACGACTAAGAGCAAACCTCTAGTAGCGATAGATGGAAAAGTTTAAAGAACAAGAAGGATAAGAAAAATAACAATAGTGAAGCCAATAAAACAGAAACAAAAACATATGTCATTGATGGTGGTGAATGAGAAATAGTTGATTGCAAGAAATGTTTAAGGGAAAGTGCTTAACAATTGCACCAAAAAGGAATGCTAGTGGGTCCTCCCCAAAGTAGGCTCATGCCCTTAATGCCCTAACAAACTCACAAACCAAAGAGTCCGTAGGCTCTCAGAATGACATATGGGAACAATGGTTAAGAACTTACCGACAAGAGTTTACCGAAGAATAACAATGTGTCAACCAAGATATAGACTCATTATAAAACTGACAATGAGGTGGAATATGGGAAATAATAGGGAAAGAGAAGAGAGAATGGAATGGAATCCCAAAATTAATCACACCCTATTCAATCCATTTGAATCTTTCCTTAGTTCGAAAAGTACTAAGCCACCAGTTCATTAATAAGTTTTCTTAGAAAAAGGATCAGTACACTTCCAACAAAGGGAGACCATGGAGTTGAATCGATGAATGGATGACGTGGACTCATTACCTATTTTATTAAAAGAAACCATATATTAGTATCAACATTGAAAATCAAAGGTAAAAAACCAAACATTAACAATCAACACCATTATAATACAATCCACCATCATGATCACTTATTGTATAACGAATGAAAGTAAATCAAACAAACAAATAAATAGTAAAAATGGTAATGATGGTGTAAGACCAAAAATAAGTAGATATGAAAAAATGTGTAAAAAGAAATATGTAAAATAAAAATGTGTAAAACAAAAATGCAAAAAGAGCTGAGGGCTTAGAATGGTTAGCATTGGTGACCCTCTCCCGCATGACTGAGTTGGGAGGAGGAGATTTAAAATAACGAATAGGGTTGTCCACCAACAGAGGTAGTATTGGTGTTGGCTATGCTAGGCTCATGGAAAGGTTTGGTTTGTTGGATGTTGACCAACAATTTTTTATTTGGGCTGTCACATTTCTAAATCATCATGGCTCCTGAAGAAAAAGTTACATAAATAGTATAAGGTCCTTCCCATAGCATTTTAAATTTAGTGCATTGTGGTACATGTGTGGGATTCCAATAAAGAACCTTATCTCTTAGTTGGTATTTAGCTTTTCTAATTTTTAGGTCATGACGTCGTTTATTAAAGGCCTTGTGTAATTCATTAGATGACAGGGTGACTAATTAATTCTCATCTAGTAGGTTAAGGTTCATTAACTACTCTTTTTGTGCTAGATTAAGGTCAAGGTTGAGGTCACATGCCGTAGATAATGTACAGAGTTTTGCTTGAATAGGAAGTGTTGGAATTTTACCATACACTAACTCATAGGGAGAGTAGCCTATAGCAAGTTTTCACATGGAGCGGTATGCCCACAGAGCATCGTTCATCTTAGTGCTCCAATCTCGCCTATACTTGTTAATGTTTCGCACTAATATTTTTGTAATCTCACTATTGGTGACTTTGGCTTAACCACTTGCTTGAGGATGATAAGGTGTAGTCAGCTTGTGTTCCACTCCTAAGCGTTGCATTAATTTTTGAAAACTTGCACCCGTGAAGTGTGTACCATTGTTAGAAATAAGTGCACAAAGCACATCAAACCTATTTATGATTTTTTGTTGAACAAATTGTGCAGAAGTAGATGATGTGCAATCTGTAACAACAGTTGCTTCTGTCCATTTCATAAAGTAGTTAACGACAATGACAATGTAAGCTTTTCCATTGGACATTGGTGTAATAGGCCTCATAAAATCAATTCCCCATATGTCAAAGGGTTCTAAAGGTTGAATCCATTCTTGTGGACCCTCCATTTTAGCAATCATTCCCCCATCACGTTGGTCGTGCTCACAAGATCGGACAAAATGATGAGTGTCTCAAAACAATATAGGCCAATAATATCTTGCAAGTAGGATTTTAATGGATGTTCATCTCCCTGCGTAATGACCCCCACAAGGGCCCTCATGAGCATCTTGGAGAACTCATAATTGATATACATCGGGAACACACCATCGAACCAAGCCATCGGGGCATACTTTATAAAGGTACCCATTAATTTCCATGAAATACTTGGGTCGGTGTACAAACTGCAGTTTCTTTTTAACATCAAGCTCTTGCAGTATTCGTTGTGTAAGGAGATAGGTAAGAATGCTACTATACCAATTTATCTCCATGGTTAATTGATTATTTACTATACCTACAAAGAGGAATTCATTAGGAAAGCGATCCAAAAATAGATATTCATTCTCCTTGTTGTCCCATTTTAACCGAGATAAATGATCAATGACAACATTCTCAATGCCTTTACGATCTATCATCATAAGATAGAACTCTTGTAAGATTACGAGCCATCGTATGATGCGAGGGCTTATTGTTGGTTTATTCAGTAGGAACCAAATTACACTATGGTTTATGTGTACAAATACCTTATAGCCCAATACATAGTGCCTAAACTTATCTAGTGCAAACACTACAACCATCAATTCCTTTTCTGTTGTGGTGTAGTTGAGTTGTGCACCAACAATATTTTGACTTGCATAGTGGATGTAATAAGGATGTTTTTGGTCATCTAACTATGTAAGTATGGCTCCTAGAGCAAAGTTGGATGCATAAATCATTATGTGGAATGGTCTAGACTAGTCAGGAGCTTGTAGAATAGGTGTTTCTACAAGCTTCTACTTCAAGGTTTGAAAAGCTAGTTCACATTCCTTGGTCCATTCAAAAGGCACATCCTTTTTCATTAGTTCAACCAATGGTTTTTCAACCTTAGAAAAGTTCTCAATGAAGTGTCTATAATAGCCAGTGTGTCCAAGGAATGATCAGATGTCTTTTACAATTTCAGGTTGGTGCATGATTCCTTGGATGACCTTGATCTTTTCAGGATCTACCTCTATCCCTGTTTGTAAAATCTTATGCCCTAATACTACACCTTCTTGGACCATTAAATGGCTTTTTTTCCAGTTCAGCCTTAAGTTGGTTTCAACACATCATTTTAGTACTTGCTCTAATCTGTCCAATGCTTGATCAAAGTCTGCTCCATAGGTGGAGAAATCCTCCATGAAGACCTCTACATCGTTCCCTATTTGCTGCTAAAAGATACTTAGCACCAAACGTTGAAACATTGCAGGAGCATTGCATAAGCCAAACGGCATCTATTTGTATGCAAATGTTCTCCAAGGACTCGTAAATGTGGTCTTGGCTTGGTCTTCTGGGGAAATATGAATTTGGTTGTATCCACTGTACCCATCCAGAAAACTATAGTAGCAATGTCATGTAATGGTGTCTAAGACTTGGTCGATGAAAGGTAATGGAAAGTGGTCTTTTAATGTTACCATGTTCAATAGCTTGAAATCTATACACATCCTCCATTTACTTTCCTTTTTGGGAAAAATGACTAATGGACTAACCCATTTGCTATCAACAATGGGGTAGATGAACCCAGCTTTTAGAAGTTGTTCAATTTCTTCCTTAACCATTTGCTTCAACTTTGGGTTCAATCACCTTTGCAATTGTCGTTGAGGCTTCATGGAGGGGTCAGTGTAAATTCTATGTTGGCATATCCTAGGGTCTATTCCAATTAATTCAGGATATGACCAAGCAAAGGCTTTTGACCATTTTGTCACCATTTTCAGCAGTCTCTCTTTTTGTTGAGGAGTGAGCTTAGCATTAATAATTACCAATTTTTCATTTTTGAGAAATGTATACTCCATACCAATGGCAACGATTTTAACTCTCAAGGCTCTTGCTTAAAGTTATCAGGGATTTCCAACTTCCCCCAGTTGATATTTTCAATGTCGAGACTTGGAAGTTGGCGATGGACTTGCTCTGATGTGTCTATGCTATCAATGTAAGCGCAAGTTAAACCCTCAGTTAGTTCCATGCATATAGTTGAATTGTTCTCTTGGTCAACTGTTAGCCACTGGGTGTCTTCCTGTCTTGTGGTTGCTGCATACAGGCATCTTTATATATGAGTTACTTGTGCACAATGGTTACATGCAGGCAATGTTAAATGTTGTACAAACTAGGACTTTTGCACGCAATTACACTCTGTGTTACTATATGCAATGCACGGAACTTTCTTCTGCTCGATCTTTCCAAACATATTTTCCTTTGATATTTCTAGGGAAAGATCACATATTCCTAGGTTTGTGTCCATTGTGCTTAGCCATGCCCTTCCCATTATGATTGGGAAGTCCCCCTTACAGTTGTTGACTTGAATCACTAGGAAATCGACTAGATATGACCATCCATAAATAGCGGTAACAATGTCTTCCACTAGTCCTAATGGGATAGTAATGGACTGGTCAGCCAACTCTAAACAAATGTTGCTCTTTTTTAATGGAGGCAGGTTTCAGGCTTTATACATTTCTTGAGAGATTAAGTTGACACTGGAACCCAAATCCAAAAGAGCCTTGCAAGGTTCATTCCCCATGATTTGTAAATATTTAAGAGGACTCCTAGGATTAGAGAATTTCCTAGGAAGATGGCTAGCTTCATCCAATCAGTAATGGCATGCGTTAACATGACCGTGTGTGTTAAATGTGGCCATTAGTTTGAAGGGAGTTCCGAAGTTTTGAATGATAGTGAGGCCTTTGGAGAGTTAGCCACTTGTAACTGCAAGGACTTAGTTAGACTATTGATCCTAAAGAAAGGTCTCTTCTTTGCATGGTTGTCGAAACCAGTAGTAGGGTGAGGATTAACAACCTTTGTAGCATTATGTTGCTACGACTGGGTAGGGAGCTCACCTTGCATAGCTGGAGCATGTGGTAATAGAGTTAAGGGTGGAAGAGATGCAGCTGGGTGAGAAGGATGGTATGTTTGTGGAGCATCACCCCTAGGAGAACGAGTCCTATAATACTCATGGGCTTGGTAGTGGGGTTGGGGAGTAACGTGACTAGTGGAGTCACATGGAGAGATTGGCTACTACATGTAGTATCCATATGGGTCAGGTTGTTGGTAAGGGTACTGTTGATGTGGTGGTGGCATTCCCCATGATTGTGGGTGCTGCCACTATTGATACTACTCATTTGGTTGTGGTGGAGTTCCACTTGGATAATACATCAAAGGTTGGTAGAACTACCTTGGGTTATCTTGAGGATAAGGTAACCTTCGAGGTGTTTGCCTTATGTTTAATTGTGGGTTAAGTGCATACATCCCAAACACTTGCAGATGTGAGATTATAGGGCAACATCCCTTGGGATGGTCATATTGGCATATCTCACATCCACCATCATTGTTTGTACCAGAATCCACAACCTCTTCGATGATGGCAACTTTTCCCTTACTCTTGTTATGTGCATATTCAGCTTCTCTCTTGTTCCTCCTTTCTCTTGTTACGTGCGTATTCAGCTTCTCTCTTTTTCCTCTTTTCTCGATCACTACCTTCTTCTCTAGACTCCTCTACTATTTTGAGAATGGTTTGAAATCTATTATCTAGGGAGTTCCACATTTGGTCTACCTTTGTCGATACTTCCGATGCCAAGTTTTGAATGGGTAAACTTTTGCTATTCACCATCTCTTCAAGTGGCGACTCTTCCTCATCCTCACAAAATCTAACTCCCTTCTTCTGAAGGGAAGGAACTCTGTTATATTCTTCCGTGCTCTCCCTTTTCCTTAACTCATCCTCCTCCTTGGTAACTTGCTCCAATAGTCTTTGTACTTGATGGGCTCTAAGCTCAGATAGTCTTCCTTGGGCATAAGTCCCAAGGGTTCTTCACGTTTCATGCCTAAGTCCATCTACAAGATGGTGTAGTTGTTCCCTCTACGAGTAACCATGGCAAGGGCAACGATGTAATGGTGCATAATATTGGCCTATGGCAGCATCCAAGGGTTCATGTCCTCCTTGTTTCCAACCTTGGATTTTCTTACGCAGGTTGGACACTCATGAGTACATCTAATACTTATCATTGAATAGTTTTAACATGGTACTCCATCGACAAATGGATTCCGGTTCTAAGGACCAGTACCAGCTTTCTGCTTCTTTAATTAATGTCCATGGAAACAACTTAAGTTTTTGCCATTCATTTTCTATATTTTGTAAGGCACATGCATCGTGGAATGCTTGTAGATGATTTTGAGGATCAGCATTGTCCCCCCCCCCCCCTCTCAAATCATGGGATATTGTTCATGTCCAATCTCTTGATCCTATTATCTTTTTAGTGCCTTGTTGGGATTCTAACAGCCTCAATGAAATCTAGCATACTTCGAATAGCAAGTAGGGGTTCATCGTGATCGTGTTGTCTATGGTATCTATGATGCCTATGTTATTCCCTACTCTCCTTTCTTTCGATGTGTGTTTCTCTAGAATTCCCTCTTCCCCTTTCTCAGCTGCTTTGTCTATGATTCCTATTTCGTTTACCATTATCCTCAGAGTCTTTCCCTTTTCAACTGCGTCCAGATCCTGAAGGAGAGGGGGAAGGAGATGATGAAGGTGAAGAGGAAGGAGGACTAGCACCAAGTCGGTGCCTACTATCCTCCTTTGACAGTTGTGGCCTCGGTCACTATTACGATCAGAATGCCCATCTCTGTCATGCATTCGTGTTCCCCTTTCAGATCCTTTGTGTCCGTTGATACCAGAATCTGGGTTATGGATGCTTGAATAAAGATTCTGATATACAACCCCTTGACCAAAGTCAACGGGAGGAACACCATTTTGTGGAACACCTCCTGAGGTAGGTTTAGCACCCTTGTTTTCCCTCAGGACATACGGGACATTCTGAGACAACTTTCCCTTCATGGATTCATAACGTCTCTCCTGTTGTAGGTCCCTTTAATGTTGTGCCTCTATGGGTCGATACTCTCTCGAGTCATGATCATGCATAACGTACTCTGCCTATAAGTGCTGCATACCAATTCGTGTAAGACCACAAAGAAGCATGCTTGGGACTAAGCGATTGGGCGGTAACACTATGTTACCTTCTAAATCATGCCAACATAGTTGTTCATCCTAGTGGAGGATAAAGGTAAAGTTTGAACCTACCATGCTTTAGTTGCGAGCATGTTTACCATTACCCCTTTTAAGATGCCTCAATTACAGTACCGTACTCACGGTACTCGAGACATTTCTATTTCCCAAAACTTGGCTTGACTATGATAATTCTCATCTTGTAAGGGTAGAACACATTTTTCATAGTCTCTGAATTGGATAAATCCATTTATGCCACCACAGCCACCACCAGTTGCAATACGTGATCCTTTGATAGCAATGGTACCAACTCCAGCATCAACTAAACTAGATCCATCATCACAGTCCAGGACACAAACTTCATCACATGTGATAGCATCCCAAATGTTCAAAAAGGGGTCCCTTAGTCCTCCAGTAACTACTTTATAGGAATTGATATGCACCAAACTAACTGGACCAGAATGATTATCAAGAAGGGCATAGGGTTCTGCATCTTGTTGACTTCCAGTATTTCTTATGTCCTAAAGCTTTTCTTTTCTATTGAAGGAAATGATATCAAAAACTTTAGTTAAAAAAAGTGTAGTACACACCAAAATATAAAATAATATAAAATTCCTTTTTATTAAACATTTGCTAAACATCATTCGTACTTGTCGGTGCCTCCACTACAAACTATAGCTTTTGATCTTGAGATGTCAAATACATGCAAATCATTGTTGCATGAACACACAGTTGTAGCCTTTTTCATAGACCTCAAATCAATTGCTATAATAGATGAGCTACTAGCAACATAGCACAATGGACCTATGCATTTCAATCCAATATGTGAGCCATGTCCACATGCCATTCCTACATAGCTTCCTGAACCAGAGCCACTAGAGATGGTTGTATCCCAAACCCGTAACTGTTCAGGAAGACCACAAAAACCTTAATATTTCTGGAACCCAATTGTTCTCTACCTAAAAGTGCAGTCTAGCAATCGTTTTAAAAACTTTACTAGAGATTCTCCAATAATAATAATAATGATACGCAAAAACTTAAAAACACACAGGTAAGCATATGGTATGCACATATACCCATCAAGTAAAATAAAGCATTGTAATGTTGAAAAACATAAATGCTAACAATCTCAACAAAAAAAATCCTTGGTGATAAATGTTAGCAATCTCAACATAAATTCTGATAAAAAATGTGTTTCACAATTCTGATATTTACCAACTTAATACCTCATGGGCTTAGGAGGGAAGCCAAGTGATGGTGATTTCAAGAGTGGGGAGGCGAGTGTAGCAGGCGACATCGTTGAGCATGGCAGTGGGGGCTCGGGGTGAGGCTAGTGGATGATAGCGAAGCTAAAGGGTTGGCGGACATGGGAGGTGAGGGTCTGGTTGGAGAATGTGGTAGCAGTGTGGGCCGGCTATGAGTGGGTTGAGATCATTGGGTGCTCGAGGTGTGGATGTAGTTGTGAGGGATGGGACTACGATGCGACTGAAGGTCAATGTCCCTCCAAAGGAGGGCCTACAAACCATGGAGCTTAGCCTCATTGGTCGATTTGTTTCTTCAAGGTCACATCCTCTGTTGGACTTGATTTGGAAATGGGCCATAACTACCTGGTCCTTACAAGAGGTGCAGGTGAGATCCTTGATGGGTTGCTTCTTGTTTTTTGTCTTCCGATTTGTGGTCCATTTGGGGGGGCCTTGGGTTTTTGGGGTGAAGGGCTTCACCCTTACATCTTGGTGTTCAAGGCCGCACAAAGATCTGGATTTGTTCTCTTGTGCTCCTCTATGGGTTTGGGTGGCTAGATTGAGGAATTCCTTTGGACCTTGGCTAGGTAGTTTGGTGAGTTTATATCATTCAATAAATTCATTACAACAAAGAAATGTATGGGCTATGTCCAATTTTGCATCTAAGGCTTCCTTTCCCTAGATCATTTGCTAAAGGAATTTATTTTGGACTTGTCGACAGGTGAGGAGTGCCTCATAGTGGAGTATGAGAATGTGTTAGAGCTCGAGCGTCAACTAGCTCCAAATACCAAGCCTCAGGCTTGCACAAAATGTGGCAAGAATAACCATTGCTCATAAGATTGCAAGGTGCATGCTAAGGCTCACCTGAAGGGTTAGCTGGATGGACAGGTAATGAGGAGGATTGTGGATGGATGTTAGTGGGGAGATGGAGGAAGGTGTCATTGGTCTTGCCTGCTCTGATAATGGGCCATGGCAAGAGGACACCTTAGTCGGAGTTGGTTGGAGAGAGAGAGAGAGAGGGCATGGGGAGGGAAAGTAAATTGGGAACGCCTGTTTCTTCTCCCCTACCACCGAAATACATGGTTAATGTGGGCAATGAGGCTTGGGGCCTACTCCTAGGGGTGGCTTGGCTACTCCCTTGGTTGTGGTGTAGGCCATTGCAGATGGCTAATGAGGTGGGATTTTGACCAAATCTGGACATGTCGACCATCCCTTGTTTCAACACAAAGGTTTTAGTCCATTGACAAGTTTGCCAATCTTTAGGGATGTTGTCAATTATAGAAAAAGAATCCTACCTTGGGATTCATATCTTTTCTTGGCACAGACGAGCTACTTGGGTACCTCTGGTGATGTAGCTTTTGGGCCATATAGAGGATTGGTCTAACTGATTTCTAACATGACATGATGAGGTTCTTTTGGCCTCTTCAATGCTGGTGGTGGTTACAATGTATGTTGCTTCGATGGCTAGCGCCCCCAACCCCTCCAACTCCTTGGGCACAAATAATGATGCAGAAGTACACCCTGTGGGTGTCAAGCTTAGGTGATTTACACATGCGACACAATGTTTGTGCCCATGCACACAAGTTGGTACATTGGGATGCCTTGGGGTTTTAGCTGGCAGATACACTAAGAATTGTGTACCTACCCCAAGACAATTGGAGACAATTATGGCATGGTAAGCTTCCAGAGAAGCTTAAATGTTTTGTTTGGTTGCTCTAGCATGATGCCCTCTTGGTACAATTACAGCTTCACCAAAGGCACATCACTAATACTGATAGTTTCCTGATGTGACACAATGATGTCGAAACCACCCAACACTTATTTATGATTTTCCCCTTTGCGGTTGTAGTGTGGCAAATCATGTGCCAGCCTCCTTTGCTACAGGCCACTAGGGACAATTTTACCATGTCGATGTTGTGGCATATTTGGAAAGCTAGGAATGTAAAGGTTTTCTAGTTTGAGCAAGCTGTTACTCTTGAGTTGGTTGTGCACTTAGTGTCTAGATTGTGGGGCAAGGTCTATGCTACCATGGGTGTCACTTTGACATTTGACCTAGAGGCAACATATTTCTGACAAAAGAGGGAGTTATGGAAGATTGTACAGAAGATGGGTTGGCCTAATTTTCTATTGTTGTTGGTTTGGGACCCTGATTTCTTAGATGCTACCTTTTACAACAATTGAAGGGGGGACTGCACTTGTTTTCCAGGGTAACTATTAGCCTTATGGAACAAGGGATTGCGGACTACTTGGGCATTCCTACCCTCAATGAAGTGATTTTGCCTTTTGCTCATGGGCTACATGATGTAGTAGCTTTCTTTCTGATTAATCACCCTAGGACAACAAGTGGGCAGGTGTCAAAACCAATGTTCCCTACATTGTGGCAAGCAGCGGTGGAGCTTATAGACATGTATGTTGTCTAGTCTGTGAAGGTTTGGAAGTTGCAAGGAATTCATTTCATGTTCCTCTGTTGTATGAAGGAATCATGTTTGGTCAATTTGTTGAAGTTCTTCATTGAGTCTTTGAGGAGGGGACTTCAGGGCTAGCACTTGGACCTTATTCTAGCTCTATGGTAGGCTACGAGTTCAAGGGATGTCATCAAATTTTCATGATGAGAATTCTCCAAGTCATTGATGTCATCAAATCTCTTTCAATTTTTTCATCAATGCCCATATATTTATCATTTATTGGCTTAATATTCATCATCTTTGTTGTTTTGTACCATGGATGCTTCTTGAAAAGTCTGACACTATGGATTATTCAGTTTCATGGTATTCATAATATCCAAATCAACTCTGGATTCTTCTTTGATAAACTTAGAACTCAACATAGTCACGAAGAAAACACTGTTTTCCACTATCATTAAAGACATGCTAAATTCTATGGAAGTTTCCTTGTCCATTCTAATGATCGACAATGTCCAGCAATACATTTTTCTTGAAAATGATGTTTGGGATTCAAACCCAATTTTGTGACTTTTTGAAAAATAAGCCTTTTAGGATTAGACGTTTGTGGACACATAACACTATATAACAAATGGCTAAAGTTTGATGGAAAAGGAGAGTTTAACATTTAAGGGACAAGCTACAACATACATACAACACCCTATGTTGGTAGTACTAATGAGCAATTCTTCACTATTGTTTTTACTCTTTATATATCATTATTTCTCTATTCAATATGCCTCTAGTTTCTAGTTTACTTGAATGCAGTATAGTACATAACTTGGTTTTGAGTGTGCAGTAAAAGGGATGGCATCAACGAGGAGTCAAAGAAATGTATTCTTTATGTGGTATATTTGTTACTGGTATTTTGAAACTGTTTTTCCAAAGAAATATTTTAGGCAAGGTGGAATCAAGTCTATAAACACAAAACCAACTTAATCACAGATACGCCTATCTTTGATTCCAACAGCAATTTCAAAAGGTGTTACATTCCTTGGCCAACTATTTTAGGCAAGGTGGAATCAAGTCTATAAACTAGTAAATCATTTTTCTAGAAAATTACATTCCTTGGCCAACTATAAAACTTTTTCTATAAACTCTTTGAGAAATATGCTTCTTTATAGAGTTGTACTATCCTTGATTATAGATAATAAAGGCTAGGATGATGATGATGATTCAACTCTAATGGTCTCCATTTTCAAACATTAACTAAAAAAAACTCATATTTTTCATAGATGAAGAAACAAGATCATAAAAATGTCCTTGAAATTCATTTTAATTATATATAAAGCGGATCACTTGGAGAAAGCCTCATCCTAATTATGATATATACAATTGATATACAGTTTGAAAAAAGAACTATCAACAAACTAAAGAGAAAATAGTTCATTATCAAAATAACCACATGTAACCCTTATCAATGAACCGATATGAATTTATGTAATTAAACATACATATAAAAAAATGATTGGCAAAAGAGAGATGGACATTATAACACTCTTTGAAGAAATTGAAAAAGAGGGATAAAAAGAAACAAATTATTAATGCCCATGCCTGCCTTGACCTTAAAACTGTAGATAGAGCTGTGTATTTTTATAAGAAACCAACAGGTAATTGACATCGGTAAATACAAATTTATCAATAAGGATAAAAATGATGGACCACAAAGATAGAAAATAAATCAAGGTTTCTTCCAATCTATCTAAACTTCAACACTTGAGTTATATGCATCACAATCATAGTGTATGTGATAAGTGCCAACAACAAGCTTGTTGATAAAGAAAAGAAATAAACTCAGATTATTGCTTTATTGTAGGGCCTGACATCCCAATATTGTCCTGAATTAAAAGTACTAAGTCAAAACCTAATATCATAGACAAATTCTTTGATCAGAATTATTGTTCAAAAATAGATTACTTTTCATGTGGAAATTGTAGCCAAGGGGCAATATTGCTCTCCTTAAATGCCAAGCTATTCGAAGTTATGTGCAATGATGATTGTATGGTTTCCTCTGAAATAACAAATTTTTTTGATAAGTATATATAAATATGAATCCACTTGTCTAAAAAATGAACCATTTACAAAGGGGAAAAAATTTACCTGGGTGGTACACCCCTGAGTCAAAAGCATCCAGTGAAAACCTAATACCACAACCAATTTCTTTTATTATAACTTCTTTTCAAAAGTGGATTACATTTAATGTTGAAATTGTATCCAAGGAACAATGCCACTCTTTTCCTGTGGCTTAGTTTTGAAATCATTGGAATTTATCTGCAATCTGCAAAAAGACACAAACTTACCTAGTGTGGTAGACCTTTGGCTGGCTGCTTTTTTTTTAATTCCACTACTGTCCTTCAAGTGAAGCTTCCTTTCCTATGCAATACACAATGATTTTTGGCATTACTTACAAGCTGAACTCATTAGATGAAACATAAACAAACCACAATAGTTATTAGAAAGGTAAGCTAGACTTCTGATGTACAACTGGTCTTTGATGATACTATATCATTATCCTCAAATAGAAGTATAGTTTTACCCCTCAATTTTTTAAAAAATTATCATTATGAATAAAATGAAATCATTCAATGTGTAAGTACAAATCAAAAATAAAGAAATATAGATAAATTACTTACGAGGGCCCCTACCAAAGATCGAAGATGAAATTGTCTCCATGTCCAACATTTTGCTTTCAAGTCTTTGCATAGGGAACCCCAACACTACAACAATCTTTTATCTATACTATTGAATAGGTAAAACAAAAAAAGATGGTTTTATTGGAAAAAGCTTAGGTTTGTGCCCATATATCATTAGAAAGGGGTAATTCCATGAATGAACATGAGTGGAAAGATGATTTGTTTGTTTTGTCTTTTTGTAGCACATGATGACAAATAACCTTTCAAATTTGATGAATTACTTGCAATTCACTAACCAATTATTACCATCTTAAAAATATTAAAAACACTTTTAAAAAACAAAAAAGATAAAAAGAAATTGATCATTAACGTGTATGACATGACTTGACCTTGAAACTATTAGAATTATTTGCAATGTTGTTTGCGTGTTTTTCTCCGTAAAGACAAAAAAAATGTGAGAGTAAAACTATTTCATTCAAATGTACAATACAGATGGATCACTCATACCGAAGGAAACTTACCTAAAGTGTTAAACCCCTGGTTGGATAGTTTCTTTTCTTCAACTGCTATCCTTGAATTAAAACTTTAGATTTTACCATTATACTTCCTTTCCCATGCAATATGCAATGATTTTTAGCATGATCCACAGGACAAAATCATTGCATGAAACACAAAGTAGAAAAAAAGAGAAACTTCTTACTGAAAGATGGTAGGCTCCTGATATGTAAGTGGTCTTTGATGATCTTATAGCTTTATCTTGGGATAGAAGTTGAATTTATTCCCTCACATTTAAAAATTAGATTATTATGAATTTAAAATAAATCATCCAATATGTAAATACAAATCAAAAATGAAGAAATAAACAAAAATTACTCACTAGGTGCTGCTGCAATCCACCACAGATAAGTTGCCAAAAGAAAATTTGTATACCATTTCACTGTTCACAGTTGTTTAAGACACTTAAAAGCTACCAATGAAAATCAAAATTTGAGTTCAGTGCATCATCAAAATATACCAACAGTTTGGTTTCAATTGATCAAAGTTGATTTATTGTTTTCACAATCAGCAGATTTCTTCAAAGATGATTTTATTTTTAAAAATGGCTGTGATAGAGGTCTTAATAAGATAGTTAATTCCATGTTTCTTATTAAGCTTTAAGTTTGAAGATTAGGAACGGAGAGAGCAAATCTGTTACCTATAATCCTCCCTTTTTTTCTTTTCTTTTGTTTTGAATTGGAAAAGTGTTCAAACCAAATTTCAATTATATCAGCATTTTTTTAAAAAATAAATCAAGATATAATCTTTGCTCCTCAATTTCCAATGTTGTCATTGACTGCAACCACTTCCCAAAAAAATGGAAACATGAGAATAACCTATTTCTCATAACATGTGAAATCAACTAATCTAGGTAACTTGAAAAATACATTCCGAAAACACAGTCTAAATGAAACTTAACCAATAAATAACATTAGCCTGGATTTACGAGGTCCCAATGATCGAATGGATTAATCTGATGCACCCACCTAAGCGCACATTCACCATCACCAAATACCATAGAGTCATGAAAGGTTAGGAGAAACAAAAACATGTGTGTAGACATGGTAAGAGGTCTTTCTTTTAAAAAAAAGACTGCTTGAAAGCAATAAAGAAAGTTATTTTCTTTAAATATATTTAAGAGTTCAAAGTCAAAATGGGAAGGAAGCATCAAATGAAAAGAGCATTTTTAAATCAATTATAAAGCATGAGAATTATAAAACATACCTGATTATAAAGCATGAGAATTATAAAACATACCTAGGCTCCATCATTTGTGTTTTCTACAAATGGAGAATTTCTTAAAATTTTCACCAAAGCATAAAGAACACCAACTTATCATCGTAGTAAAACAAGCTCTGATTTTTTAGACTTTTGCTTGTTCAGAGAGTACAGCAGCATAGAACTCCGCAAACCATCTGTTTTCTTCTTCTTCTTCAGCTGAGTTTCTGTTTGTTCTTTGTGAAAAGGAGAGGAATCTGCAATGCATTCCACTGCAGGATTTTTTGATTAACCTCCATCACCAAAACAAGTTTCTGTTTCATGAGGCACTTTCTTGATACTTTTGAATACTGGTGGAGCATATGCTTCAAGATCGTCAGCAAATCTAACTTTCTTGATGCTTTTGAATGCTGGCAGAGCATCTCCTTTGAGATCTTGAGCAAATCTTACCTTCATGATACTTTTCAATGCCGGTGGATATTTCGTGTTATCCAAAACACATTCAAGCTCTTTCGAGACATCCTCATCCAAGACAAGTTTCTTGCACACAAAAGAAGACACTCTGCGGATATCAAGGTCATTCCTGGATTCACCTTTTCTTGCAGAGCAAATAGCATCAGAATGAGGTATCATCTGTTTCACAGGGGTGGAACATACCCCCTCTGGCTTGGACTGATTCTTCTTCACGTTTGCTTTCCGAATTCTTTCCCTTCGTGCTGCATCATAACACAACCTTCTGTGCAAAACACTTGTGCTGCATCCTGCTACAGTATGTAATTCTGATTTTGAAGAAGGCTCCATAACTGAACAAGGGACTTCGGCAGGATCTTTGTTTTTATGATTACCACGATGCATATACCCATAGGATCCATTTGTGGAACTTTCCTTGGATGGCAATGGATTATGGTGCACCTTGACGGCGGCGGTTTGCTTCTGTGTTTCTACAGCCTGTGTTACTACAGCCACAGCATGTGCTTTAATCTTATTCGCACCAACTTTTCTGGCATCCTCTGATTTTGCAAGTTTCTGAAACGAAGGCCGAATTGAGCTCGGTACGTGGTCCTTCTTCTTCGGCAAAGGTATGCTCTTTAAAGGCTTGACGGGAGCAGAAGTTTTCTGCCCATAGCCTGGTTCTGCAATTTTTCTGCCCATAGCCTGGTTCTGCGATGCGTTCTGTTGAGTTTCTGCAAATATAAATCGAGTAATCCTAGGGCATTCTGTGATCGGTTCAGTTTCCCTGGTTTTAGCTAAGATGGCCTTAGTCTTCTGCATAACAGGTTTGTTTTCTAGGGTTTTCGAGCGAGTGCAAATTGTTCTAGTTGTTTCAGTCCTCTGCAGATGTGCTAGATTCTGCATGGTTTTAAAATGCGTTTGGATTCTGCTAGGCTCAAATTTCGCAGATCGCGGTTTCACAACATCAAAATTCCTAACACTAGTGCCTTGTTTTCTAGCCATGACAGAGAAAATTTTCCTTCAATCTAGCTTTGAACGGTGAAATCCTAAAATTCTAAACACTGAAACTCCCAAGGAAAAAACAAGAAACAGAAATTGCAGCTTCAATGGAGAGCTTTAGAATAAATACTACCTACCTCAAGCAGGCAGAAATGATATGCAAAGACCCCCAAGGATGAGCCCAATGCCAATGCCAATGCCAACGGGAAGCTAGATGTTGGTATCGAAATCAGCTCTGCAAAAATTGCAAGCAATGTATTGAGTCCTGTAATGCAATGCAATGCTTCAGCAAATCGAATTGCAGGCAAACTGAATGCAAATCCAAATCGAATTGCAAGCAAACTGAATGCAAATCCAAATCGAATTGCAGCAAAACTGAATGCAATGGTAAATCGAAATCGGTGATTTCCGAAATTTATAGATCAAAACTTCAACGGACTGATTTTTCGTATCCTGGTAAATTGATTTCTGCCATTTATGGAGCGCAGACGGGTGTCCTGGTTTCAAAATCGTAACAGATACATTTTTGGCCAACGCCCCAAACTAACTCCTTAAACCGTGGTTTTGGGGTGCCGTTCGAGATTCCAAGATTCCAGAATAGTTTTGAAAATTTGTTTCGTTTAAGTTTGTTCCATATAGTTTTATGAAAATGAATCTCCCGGTTCATGTTAGGTCCACTATTTATTTATTCATGTTAGGTCCACAGAGAGTTTGATTTTGGTAAGCAATGGTAAGTTATATAAAGTTTTAATTGGATTATATATCTTGTGGGTGTACCTATATTTCATTTATTTTGGGTTCCAACACCCCCTTATTTTTTAAAAAATCCAATCAAATTTCATTGTTTGAGGTAAAATATCCTTGTATTCATGAGTTTGTAAACTCAACATCTTTACAAATTCAATATCCACAGATGCACTCATGTAACCAAACAAGCCCTATATTTTCCACCAAAGACCCATTGTTTTTAATGAGTTCTTAAGAAATGAAGAGAACAAAATTCATGAAAGAATTAATTCAAAAGAATAAAAACATGGCATTGTGTAAAAGGATGACATGTTCAATGTATTACCAAGGAATTTAGTTAGTTTGTAATAGCTTCAAGCTATGACTTTGGTAGCAAACCCAAAAAAATGAATAATAATATTTAAAAAATTTAGAATACATCAAATCATCAAAAAGAAAGTGTAAGGAAAAAGTCTAATAGTTTTGGGATACCTTTTCACATTTTCACCCTTACAACTAATCCTAAAAAGCCTCCCCAAAGAATTAGGCCTTGCCCTTATTCAAAAGTACTCTCATAGCTTCTCACTTCTTACTAAAGGATTTGTTGTAAAAAGAAGAGAAAAATCTCTTTAAAAATAAAAAATACATCAATTAGAAATAAAGAGCAAATAGCAACAAAAGCTAAAAGCTTGCCATTTTTGAGCCTCTAAAACAAAAAGGAATTAATACTACAAAAAACAAATTAATTATTCAGTGTTCACTAGGAGCTTTTTTGCTTGAAGTTTTAACTCAAAAGTGACATCTTTCAGAATCTAATATTTGACTCTTAAAGCAAGTTAATAGTTATGCTCTTGCTACTCAAAAATAACTACACACTAGAACTTCTAAACAAAGTAGAAAACAAGTGGTCAAAAACATTTCCAAATTAGAAATAAATTTTCAATAAATAAATTTTCAAAATTAGAAATTAAATTTTCAAAATTAGAAATTAAATTTTCAAAATTAGAAATTAAATTTTCAAAATTCTTTTTCCTCTTTCTATTCAAACCATATAGGCTATAAGCTTATTTCCAAGCAATCCATTATCATGCATATGTAGACAAGAAATTGCAATGATACCAAATTTGCTCCAAGTGGTACATAATCTAGATGCATTAGTAGCCCAATCTCCTTCATTAAAAGGTAGCTACCATAGGCTAATTTGCTTAAGCATATCTTCTAAAACTATAATATGATTGTAATTTTAATATTTACTAAGCTTGAACCATGTCTTCCAAAATTATTTAAGAATTGGAGAACTAAGAATATAAAGTTATTAGAAGATAGTTAAGAAAGTTATTAGAAGACCAACACTTATCATTTTTAGGTTTTCCTTACATATGTTTATTTCTTAAAAGGAGCATCCAAACATTATCTTTATTAATGCATTTTGCAATCTATTTTGCTATAAGAGAAACTCCTTGGTTATAACAATTAATGAGGTTGTGTCCTCCATCTTTTTTGCTACTAGTGCAAATATCCCAAGGAACTCTAGAAAAACCTTTTCTGTGTTGCTTAGTAGACCAAAGAAACCAATAGATAATATAATCAATTCTATCATAAGAAGTTTTAAAAGGAGCTCGATAGCTCAAGTAATAAGCATGAGTTGATTGAAGTATTTGCTTAATAACTAAAACTTTGCTAGCAAGGGTGAGCTTTTTTTTCTTTTCATTTATCAAGTTTCTTTTCAATTTCATCAACCACATAATTCCATAAAATAGTAAGATTAGGATTAAAAGAAAAGGCTTAAAAGAAAAAGGTGTTTTTAAAAATTTTGAAGATAGAATCTTTTTTCAAGATTTTTCAACACCCGATAATAAATCACTCATTAATATTTCTATTACAATAAACAACAAATTTTTGTCCATTGATTTGAGCACCAAATAACATGAAGTACTCATCCACTTGAGCTAAAAGTGTATCAATATGTTATAGAGAATTGTTGATAAAAAAAGAAGAAGAAGAAGCATATCCAAAGTGCATGTTAAGCAATTACATATCTTCATCATCAATTGAAATTCCTTTAATGATATTCCTTTGTAAATCGTAATAAAATTCCATTTGATCCTGTTTTAAGATTTAACATAATGTAACTTAATAAAAGCAATGTTTTGGTTAGTATCAGAAGCCCACTGCATTCCCTCCTAACTTGCAATAACATTATTTAAGATATGTCTACCTTTAACAAAACCAATTTGCTCAAGTTTGATGATATCTTTAATAACCTTCTGAATTCAGCAAGCAAAGCTAAATATCTATAAGTATTATTAAGAAGAGTAATAGGCCTTCAATTACTAATATGTTGACAATTTCCATTCTTAGAAAGATAAACCACACCTTTATTCATATTTTTACCAAGAGAGTCTTTTTTAATGGCTTCTTGGAAGATAATGAAAGAGATCATTTCCAATGATGTCCTAATGCTTCTTAAAAAATTTAATTGGAAAATCATCAAAACTTGGAGCTTTACCATATACTAAACTAAAGGCCACTACTTTTATTTTTTCTACTATAATTTTTATTTCAAGAATACTTCAATGCACTTCTATTATAAGATAAGGAATATGTGTACTAGATGCTTGAAAGGATTCAATGCTACAAACTTCAAAAGAAAAATGATTTTCTAAAAAATTATTAATAGCCTTAGGATCTTTAATGATAGAATCATTTATATAAAATGATTCTAGTTTAGATACTTAATCCTTTCCTTCAAAAATTTTTAAAAAATTCCTTGCAAGGTTCATTTTCAATTTTTAGCGAAACCATGCAACTTTTAGGTAGAAAACTTTTAGCTTCAAAAGCATCCCAACATTTGTTTAGCATAACAAATTCTAGCCAAAGCTTTTTGAGTTTTAAAATCAAAAGAATTTTAGTCTAAAAGAATTTGATTTTGCTTCATAGATTCTACAAGATCTTCTTCAACTTAATGCTTACACTTAGTGATGAGACGCGACTTGCATGTGCCGCGATATCGCGTACGCGATATCGCGGCCACTGCGATATCGCATCCCATGCGATATCGCGTCTTTCCCTACGATATCACATACGCGATATCGTGTCCCGCCGCCATTTCTATAAATAAGAGGCGGTACTCCCTTCATTTCCCAATCCTAGCTAGAAGTAGCGAAGCTCTGGCAGATTGATCACTCCAAAGTTAGAATTTTTCCCATGTGCCCGCAGTAGGAGTCCTAGAGTGAACGACTCTTTATTCGAGCAACTTGTAAACTTGAACCCAAGTTGTGTACGGAAATAAAGACGAACTTGATTGGATAAACCTTGCAGTACATGGTTTTGTTGTTGTTTGTTTACTGCTTTCCTAGTGCG
>MNCI01027637.1:2043767-2066862 GCA_015680685.1 Gnetum montanum
AAGCCGAAAATACCAAAAAAATCATATACCTCAGACTTGCTTAACCATACACCGTGACACATACAAGCAAGCCTGGGAAGACAACGAACGATTAACCCCAAGTGTTTCTTGTGGTGTTAAGGCATTTAGTCTGCGGAGTTCGACCGGATCGCGCATGCACGCTCGTATTCGTATGGTGGAGTGTAGGGGTACCTCGCCACTCATCACTTAGCAAATTGCATTTCAAACCATCTAGCATAATTTCTAACTCTACAAGTAGCTTATTATCATCAGTTAATCCAACCAATATCACTTTTTCCTACATTGCATAAAGACTTTAAAATATTTGTTCCACTGGGTCTTGTGAATATATTAGCATTCATGAAAAAGCTTATGCTTTTGAAAAGAGCAAGAATTAATTCTAGAGAAAAAATTGCTAATAGGAAAATAGTTTAACAAAGTAGTATTTGTATGCACTAAAGAAGTTTTAGGAACTACTATTCTTGTACTTTGCAATAGCTAGTAATAGATGGCTCGAGTGTGAAACACCGCCAATTTTGAACTTTAGCATTGCAACTACAAAATTTTTTAAGTGTCAAAACTTAGCAAATTCTTCTAAGTGTTTGGTTACGCTCTAGAGCATAGCCAACTTGGCACTACAAAGAAGCCTCCAACAACCTCCAAAAGCCTCCAAAGCTTAGCATCAGTCTTCACCTTGGCTCCAGCACTTCCCCGACTATTGGCATTCCATGACAGTTAGCATACCTCGACAGTTGGCAATCCCCGACTATTGGCATACCTCAATGGTTGGCATTCCCCAATGGTTGGCATTCCCTGATTGTTAGCATTTGTCGACAATTGGCATTCCTTGGACGTGATCATTTTTAAGCACTTGGCATTTGGCATTTTGGCATCTTGGCACTTAGCTCTGTAGGTGAACAAGACCCAGAGCACACCACACTGGCAGAGAGGTAGAGTTGCACATCACAACCCACTACAGCCCCATTGTAGCCCTATAGAACACTGCACAGTACACCATGGTGGCCAACCTGGCAGTCATGGTTCATTGCGATGAGCGCTAGACTTCACAGCCTAACACCATTGAGACTATGACCGCGCTTCCACTACACCTGTTGTATACTGTGTACCTTCTAAGACCTTTTTGGAGTTAACTACACTCCCATTTGGGGTAATGTTCCATTTCGCTCTCTTGTTTCTAGCATTTTCTTGCATTTCTTGCATCTTTCCGCACTTTTTTCATGCATCATCATGTTGTACTATGTATTGTTTGCATTTGCATTTTGGCTAACCAAGCCACGGTTGTACCCATTGCCCTGGTTGCAATTGGAAAAATCCCTATTTAATCAATAAGATCATTTAGAGCACTCTACCTCCATTTCCAGCAAGGCCCTCATGTGGAGGCGGGGTTAAGGCGATGCACCCATTGATCCCTTGTTGATTCCAGCCACCAATGTTTTTGATCATTACAGTTTCTAGGCACTAGAAGGAGGGCCTCACCATTTCCTTTTGCATTTTCTAATTATTGTCTCGTGTGCTCTCTCCACCACTGGTTGGTGTAGATTGGTCCTAGTTGTCAGTTCCCCTAGAACCCCGTAGGACGAAAGCCCAAACGTATCCATTACATTCAAAACTCTGGATGCTCTGGAGAGCATAACAAGTTCTCAGAGCATAGCAGCCTCTAGTGTAGCGAGCATAGCATTAGAGTTAGCCATTTCCAGGAGTTTCCATAGTTAGCATTTTTTTCTACATTTTCAAAGTTAGCGTTTTTTCTGCATTTTCATAATTAGTCAAATTTTTGCAGTTTCATACTTAGCCAAATTTTTTACAGTTTTACACTTAGTCAATTTTTTGTAGTTTCCACACTTAGCCATTTTTTTGCATTTTTATACTTAGTTATTTTTCTGCTACTAGCAAGCTTAATCATTTTTCTGCAATTTTCAGAGTTAGCCGTTTTTTGCAAATAGCAAGCCTCACAACCTAATCTATGAACATGAATCTAGATCAACCTTCCACATCAATGTCTAACACATTTGACACCACAATCCACCTAAAGCATGCTACACTAAGCCACAAACAATACAATTTTGTTTGTGCCAAAATCCAAGTAGGATTACAAGTGGATCACCTTAACCTATAGGCAAAATAAGATTATGAATGAGTCCATCGAGATGGATTTGAGTACAACCCATCCTTGTTCGACATAATTCCACTCGCAAAGTCCTATCACCAGCTATTGTCCCAACTCATACATGCAAATAATCATTATGTAGGGACAACCTACGAGGAAGCCTCATGGGAGGAAGAAGATGAGTTTAAGGCTCGCTTCAAATGTGAGAACCCCCTCTACACTATCTTCCACAAACCACTTCCCAGTACGACCCCTCCTTAGTTCAGTTCACTCAAGATGGTGACCATGCCAATTTGACCTTTCTTGTAAGCAACCATTGCATTTGCCCAACCCTATGCTCATGTAGGGGCCACCTCCTAGCCTTAGATGATTCAGGCATCCTACGTCCCACTTGTCTCATCGACGCCCATAGTGTTCGTCCAAGCCACTTGTGTGTGGCCTATGTTAGTCACCACACCCATTGCTCAACCAACACGTCAACTAAACCCATCCATTACGACATTGAATTAGCAATGATCATTTACTATGATGTTAAACTAGCAACGACCATCTGCTGCAACGTTAAATTGGCAAATTCAGCAACCAACAATCTGACCCTATGCTATGCAACCAACATAAGCCCAGCCAACGCAACTAGCTGGCACATCCCCAAGCTTGGATAAGGCATTCTAGCTGATCCAAAGTTTGATGAAGGAGATCAACTAACTCAAAGCTACCTCCTTCAAAACCATCAAAGTGGTGGACTTCTATGTGGATAATCCCATAAGTCCTACAGTCCCATCCTTGACTCTCCCAACTGGGGTCCAGTTGCCTCAACTCACCATGTACAATGGTGAAGGAGACCCCAACGCACACTTGGTCACATTCTAATCTAAGTGCCTGCTCCTTCAAGCCTAGCCAAATGTCATCATGTGCATGTTCCCCCTATCACTCACTCGCAAGGGCTTAGATTGGTATCGTGTGCTACCCAAGGCCTCAATCTCTTCTTTGGAGGATCTCATAAGCTAATTTGTGACATGCTTCAGGTACAACCTAAAGCCTGATGTAACCCTCGACCAGCTCATGCAAGTCAAGTAAGGACCCCTAGAGCCTATGCCAAAATTTCTCCAATGCTATAATGCCGCATTGAGCAAAATGCATGAACCCCTAGCAGAGATGCACCTACTGGCCATCTTCAAGGATGCAATGAACGACTTCATCAAGTCCAAACTGTATTACTTGGCCTCGAAGTCTCTTAGCCAACCCTTTGCCCAAACAAAGGGCATAGAGGAGGCAGCGCAAGCCAACAATGACCCAACCTATGTAGCCTATAGAAACCAACATGTGCATAAGTAAAACGTAATAGTGGAAATAATGGTCGCAACCACAAAAGCAACCAACTGGGACCCAACAACTAAGTAGCCCAAGGCCCCAACTCACCTACATTGGTAGGGGCTACCCCAAGGCCCAACTTTGAGTGCAAAGATTGCTCAAAGTATACACTGCTACCAATGGAACCCTCTAAACTACTAGAGAAACTCTTGAAAGCTAGGCGAATCCAACACAAACACGTATCAGAGATTGCCTGCCAAAAACATGACAGGTACTGCGAACTACTGAGGAACCCCACCTTAGCAGTATTGAACGAGCCCCTAGTCCCACAACATTTCCAACTGGACCAATACTGTCATTACCACTAGTTGTCTGGTCATAGTATGAACAACCATCATGCTTTGCAAGATGACCTGCAAAGAATGATAGAATGGGGCCAACGGATGCTCAACGTAGCAAGCCAATCCAATGCAGACGATGCGACCTATGTCATAAACTCCATCAGCATAGGTGGCAAGTCCAAACCTATGCAACAACCTTTTGTGATCTACATGCCTCCTAGCAAGGCAAGGATCCCCTCATCCTCCACAAGCAAGAGGTCCTCCTTTGTTATCAAAGTGTCACCTTGAGCATCCACAATACCCTTTATGGTCAAGGTCTCACAACAATCATCTACTAAGATGTTAAACTAGCATGATGCAGCAACAACAACCGCTAAGCAACCTTTTGTCATCAAGGTGCCACAATAAGTTGGCCCTGCAATAACTCCTAAACCATCGTTTATCATAAGGGTGTCACAATGTGATGGTCACTCACCTACTTGACGTCTAACAATGGGCAATGTCTCAGTCCCTCCTCCTTCAAGGGCCAACCCCACTAGCAACCCAAGTAGGCCTACCAAATGGTAATGCAAGAGGATGAATGAGTGCCTTGCAACCTCTATGGTCGAAGTAAAGGCCATAACCTCAATTCAGGGTTTGATCCATTAATGTGTACTCATCGATGGGGCACCTTGTTTTACCTATAAATGTGCACCTACTCATTACATTTATGGCATAAGTTTTCATAGTTGTAGCAAAGCACTTATAGTTTTTCCACTTGAAAGTTAGAATATTTGCTAAGTGCCCATAGTAGGAGTCAAAGAGTGTACGGATCTTTATTTGAGCACTATTGTACTTGAGCACTTCAGTGTGCATAGCAATAAACACAAGCTTTTCTGATAAACCTTGTAGCAGTTGGACAAGATTAATTGATTTACTTATGCATTTAATATTCAAGTAATTTCCTTTAATGTTTTTGAGTAATTAAGTGATTAATTAATATAGATTAAATAATAGCACATAAGTACGACCACTTCGAGCATACGTCTAACACTTGGTAATCCTAGTAATGCTTAATGTTTGGTAACCCAGTAGCGTCGTATGTGTTTAGGATGTGTATAGCAAGTGGGAATAGATGCTTATGTTAGGATTAGTTAAGTATTAGTTAGTTTTTAGATTAATGTAGCCATTAAATTACTTTATTCTTTATTCTTGATTCCTAGGTAACTAAATCCATACAAGTGAAAATGATAAAAATCATATACCTCAATTACACTTAACCATACCCTTGAACTTTACAAGTGGAACTAGGAAGACAATGATTGCAACAGTTAGTTTCACCTCCTAGAAGCCAATGTACTTAGAGAACTAAAGTTTATAGAATTTGACTAGATTGCTATGTGAACGCTAATGATTCCTATGGTTGGGCATAGGGTACACTTGCTGCTCATCACTTAGTACGATCTACATCATCTGTGGAAGAAACTTTCATAGTATTTGTAGCAGTTTGATTTTGATGTGCTTACATAGTCTTTTTTCATAACATAAAAGGAAATGAGTCAAACATATGATCCTCTCGATGACAATAGTAACATGACTTTGTAAGCTTGCAATAAACAACCTTATGCACATAATCAATTCCACGAGCATGTAGAAGAATTTTTTGCTTAAGTGAATTAAATTTTACTTCAATCATATATCGAATTCTATGAAACCTGCTAACTGTAGTTAGGGTTTCAAAATGCTTGATTGGCCCAATCCAAGAGATAATATTCCTTTGAACTTTTTTAAAAATCAATGGAAGATTCAACAATTCAACAAAACAAGGAACCCTTCAAAATTCAAGAGATGCTGGATTAAAAGAGGAAGTTCACTTTCGAATAATTAATAAAGCATAATGATGATTGAAAATACTAATATCAAGGACCTTAGAAATCATCGCTAAATTAACAAATTCTATCAACAAAAATGAGGTTGGCAGATAATGTGTATGGATAATATCCAAGCTCGATCTTTTCAAACCAAAGTTAAATAACTCAAAAAACTTGAAGAATGAGATAAATAATTTAGAATTTGCATAAAAACATACCTTCTAGAAATTTATTAAGTAATAGATTCATATAAATCATTAGGTAATTCATAGAATAATAAAGAAGTAATGGATTTGCTTGAAGGATTACCTACCAAATCAAGTGGCATTACATGTAGTTCTAAATAAACTTACTATAGAAATATTAGGTCCACTAAAAAAATTAGATTTGCTGGAGAAATATCAAGTTTGTTGAAAAAACTTTAGATCTTGACTCGACAAAGCAATACAAATATTTTTAAAAGCTTCTATTTTCTTTGGTTTCCTTATTAGCATTTGATTATTCTTATTGTTGATAGTAACTTGATTTATTCTAAATAAACTTCATATTATTTTTCCTATCATTAATTTTAACACATTTTTCTTTTCTTAGCATCTTTTTTCTTGACTAGAAAAGAACAAGCATTAAATAAATGATACGTAGTGTAGTTACCCTACACCCAACCATATAAATCACAAGCATTCATGCATGATTTGATTGAATTACGTGGACTAAGACTAGTTAGATGTCTTAGATAGCCAAGTGCTAAGAGGCTAATTATTGTCTTCCTATTCACACTTGTGTGGTTGTATGGTTAAGTGTGACCCAAGCATATGATTGTATTTTTTCTTATCAAAAAGGACTTAATCTAGCCTAAGCATGGCATATCTATTCTTGATTTATCATACACATCTTGAATGTGTACTAACACTACTAGGTTATCAAGTGTTTCATTGTTAGGTACACCAAGTGATCCATGGATTACCAAGTGTTAGTATGTTCATGGTCAAAATCGGTTGTACTCATGCTAATACACTAAGTGTGATCAAATAAAATATTTAATTGATTGTATGAAAATTTAAGAAACAATTAAAGTAAATGGTTAAAAATGAAATCAAAGTGCTAGGCTAAGTATTTCAATGAATAGAATAAATCTCAATTCCATTGCTATCATGCAAGTGTGTCTAGGTATAATAGGCACTTGAGTAAAGCTCCATAGAATCTATTCAATTCACATAGTGGGCACTTGGTGAGAAAATTGCAAGAGTCTAGGTATGGAATGATCAAAAGGTGCCATAAATATGGTTGGTCTACACATTTATATAGGTTACATTTATATAGGTGTTTATGCAATACAAACGTATTGAAAATAAATACTACCTTTTCTTGCAATGTCATGCATTGGAGTACATTAAGTATAGATGAAAGATTTTGTTGATTTATTCCAAATGTTAATAAAAAACACTCAAAGATAATTTTCTTGAGAGTGTTTTAAAAACTTATGTAACATATATATTTCTATCCTGCAAACAACATGATAATTTTCTTAACTGTGTTCTAAGAATTATATATTGTGTATGAATAAAATTTCAGTTCAGCAAATTTTATATCCAAAAGAGGTTAGAAGAGCCTGGCTTAAAATATTAGTATCGGTAAATGGTGTAAGACGGAGAGGGTCAGTCGATATCCAGACTCTTAAAAAACGGTGGAACCGAAATCACGTTTTCAATTCTGGCATGCAAACTCACGCTTGCTGCACTGCACTGCAGTAATGTCCAGATAAAACACGAAAATCATCATCATTTTGGTAACCAAACAAACACATTCGTCGGGCCTGCGCACTTGATTCAGGAAGAAAGCGCGTTATTCCTGAATTTTAAATTTTAAATCAATAGCGATTTGAAAATCACATCAACGAAAACGACACCAGCAGAAGAAGTGCCGCGATCCGGATACAAAACTGTAACAGGATATGCAGAGCTACCCTTTATGCTTGAATCCGAGAACCAATACGGCGAATAGGAAGAAGGAAGATCATTCCGGATGGAATCAGACGCAGACGCAGCCGCAGCCACGGGCGATGGCGCATCAGCATCAATTTCTGCATTAAGCAGAAGCAGCAGCAGCAGAAGTTGGTGCTGGGAGCACATATGGGGAATTATAGCTTGTTAGGGGAGCAGATGGGAAAGTTTCCTGCACCTCTGCTGATGAACTCCATTCACTTTTCATGCAAGGCATTATCTCCAGACTAATTCTGCAGTTTTGTTATCCGGATTTGCGGTCTCAGCACATGACGTGGAGAGATTACTTGGCTAGGGGTAAGATCATGTTATTTGGGTTGTTTAAGACTCTCATTTCTTTTTTGCTTTCCCAAGTCATCCTTCTTCAATGAGCAAAATACATACGATAACAAGGAACTTGCTTAGATATTTGGAAACCCCGACTGGCTACCCACATAATTCGATATCTTCAACATGAAGCAGTTTCAATGAATGAAAACAGTGGGCAAATTGCAAATTCCGCTCTGTGGTAAAATATGCCAAGGTATTTGAGATCAGATCACTGGGCCCTGGTTCTCATATGCCATTTTTTGGTGAAATTTTAAAAAAATAAAAAAAATTCGTCCATTTTGTTTCAGCGTAGAATTCCTCATAATATTTTCTTTAATTTTAGCGTTAGCATTTCAAAACATCATAAAGCAAGCAATTTCTTCTTGATAAGTATGTTATGATTTTGTAGTCCTCGGTTTTCATCGATATAAGCTACCAGCATGAACCAATGTAACTTGAACTGTAATATGGTGGTACATAGTAGGAGCATTTTCTGGTTGCAGTACCTGGTAATTCACTGACACAGTTGCCTTGGCAGAAACAGAAATCCACATAAGTTTTAAAATGTTGGCTATTTTTTAAATTTACACTGTAATATGGTGATACACGGTAGGAGCATTTTCAGGTTGCAGTATCTGGGAATTCACCCACAGAGTTGCGTTGGAAAAAACAGAAATCCATGAATTTTAAAATGTAGGCTATTTTAAAAATTTATTGTTTGGAACAAGTTGAAATAGTATAGGAACTTGAACAAAAATAACACTTTAACAGCATTTGGATGTTTCTCTTTATTCTATTGCATTTTGAAATCATTATATGTATGAAAAAGATATTTGAGAGTTTCATTGCTTCATTGATGGTACTTTCACTGCTTTAGTGAGAATAACAAAAGATAGCTTTGTTGCTTTGGCCATTTATATTGTGCCGATGCTTTAAAACCAGCGATAAATGACTTTGCCTAGTAAATTTAAGATGCAAGAAATAAGCATGTAACTAAAAGTCCCAATTGAGCAGTAGAAAACTATAAAAGCTAACATATCCTTATCCAACAATGGGATGTAATCTTTAAATGGACAAATGAACAGAACATAGTGTAAAAGAAGTTAAAATATTTTGATGGCATATTAGCACATAGATGAATTTGAAAAATTTTCTTAGATGCTGCAAAGCAATTGCCATCAATTAAAAGACTATTGTAGAACAACAAGCAATTATGATGGTACCCAAAGAAAAAAATAAATGCTTGAATGGATTAGAGTTAAAGTTAAAGAGCTCTAAATCAAAGCAAGTAAATATATGTGATATGATTGCAAGACATGAAACCATTGTTGAAGGGATTTCACTATGTGAAAGCTTTATGTGAATCGATGAAGGAACAAGAGAAAAGGAAGAGAACTTTGAATATCTGATTTGCAAAGGTTCTATATAGTTGCAGTTAATGATATCATGAAAAAAATACATATATTAGTACATCCATTTGTTGATGCTTATCATAGCAAATAGAAAGGCAATAGACTATGTAATATTGTTGTGAAATTTTGCAACCCAACTGCTTGAGGAACGGTTGGGCTTAATCGTAGCAACTTGATAGGATAAAAAGGGGATAAATGAACATATGATGTGATAAGAGCTTGCATAGAAAAGAGAAGAATGGTAAAAGCAACACAAGTAAAGGGAAAAATAGCCTTTCTTGGATGCAAAGTACGTTGTTGTATTCAATGATAAGTTTTTTTTCCCCAAAAAATACCTAAACACTGTTATCGATTTATGAATATAGACAGTAGCACTGCGGAGTAATTGACTGCACTGTATAACATTGATTTGTTTTAATGATTTTGATATTTTTAGAGTTGCTAAAGCTTGGGAATAGGAGGATTCTGAAAATTTTGACTTACTTGATTTTATTATAATAAAATCAATGTGTTAGATTTAATAAATGAGAAAGATTGTTAGGTGGACTATCTCGCATATATGGAAAAAGATTTAGAAAATAATCAATCTAGATAAAATTTACGAGCAAAAACAATATATGTGGTTGAAGATTATAGCTGTTTTTTGTCTCTTGCGTTCTATTACTTTCACCTTAGCAATGAGACATATTATGCAAATTCAAGAAAATTAAGAAAATTTCAATATTTAGAAAGGGATATTGCAGAACTTATATCACAGGAAAAATCTATATATGTGATGACTTTAATACCGGGTGTCAAATATGGTTGGTACACCATAAGCTTTATTATTACCATTTTTGGGGGGAATATTAGAGAAACTAGCAGCAGGGTTTAATTCTAGTGACCAATAAAGGAATTTATGTTACTAGCTTATTTAAGTTTTGAGGTCTGAGACTAGACTTCAACAGTCTTCTGTAACTTTTGATAATCTTCAATCTTGTAGTGCACCACTACTACATTCTGCATTGTGTTACATTTGTCATGCATTTCCTCTACATCATTTTGTGATAATAGTTTCCATGGATCACATTTGCTACATGAACCAAGATTGTGTTTAAACTCTACATCCTTTATCCGCATCAATTAGTTATGTTCATAGTTTGTTCACATTCTATAACTTATAGAGGATGAAATGAAGTAAACAAATTTTATATGGACTTATTCAGAATAGAGTTAATTTTAGTGTTTTCCGTACTTGCAAACCTTGAAACCCTAACATGCCTAATGAAAACGTTGTGTAAAAATGTATTAGAAGCATGGTGCTATTTATTTGATTCATAGAATGTACAATCCATGGTTTAATCATGGTAGTTATATTTTTGTTGCATATGGTGACAACATGATCAGAGTATGTAACACTGATTATAGGATTTCTTTATGGGTTCATGTTGATTGAGTATTGAGCCTTGAAAGTATTCGTCTTAAAAATTGATCCGGTCATCTTAGTTTTTTCTAGCTTTCTAGGTTTAGGAATTTTAATATATTTGATTTGCACTTTGACATGTAGTTTTTTGATCCACTAACATTATTATTTTTAATCAGTCTTGCCAACTGCAGTTGCTACTGCACTGGATATTGATTTAAGCAATGCTTTTGTTTTCATCATTGTTACCTTTGCGACTATGGTAAATATTTTTCCTTTCTTCCTGGTTCAACTATCTAACATAGACTTGACGTATTGTGACCTTTGCAAAGCAATCAATTTCTCTAATTATTGTTTAGTGTTCATTGGTAGTGTAAATCTTCAACTCCAGTGTTTCTCCTGATATTTGCTTTTCTCTTCAACTAAGCTCAGTTTCCATTTTCTCTGTCACTTGTAATTTTTTAATGAGATTGTAGAATTTGGTTAACTCTACTTATCTGATAATTATGGCCAACATTGTTTTCCTTGCAGTAAGAACAGGGCTGGAATATTAATCCATTATTTATTTTTACTTTTATAATCTGTGGTTTTGTTTAATGTATTGTTTAGACTTGTTTCTTCCACTATATATTTATGCTTTCTGAGTGTTATTATATTTTCAACACATGTAGCAATTATATTTCTGCATATACGTTGGTGATAACTGAAAAATATAATAGTTACCAATTTGGTCCTCACGCAGGTTGGAAACACCAAGCATAAAGCTTTTAGGGATCATTCTTGTCATATCATTTGGAATAATGTTGACAGTTGTTGATGTCTTTTCTTTTCATTCTCGTATTGGTTTTTAATCTTTGCATATGTTTCTTAAAATTGCATTTTATCTATTTTTGTAATGGATGCTTTATTTGGCAAGTTAAGCAATTCTAACCTGATTCTAAAAAGTACAAATGTCATTTGTTCATGATACGTCAATTCTGAGGAGCGCCAAACCAAGGGGCATAATTCTCCCATGCAACATTTCAGACACGGTATATTCTAAAGATTAACCTAAACACACTAATTCGTTGCCACCAATTTTTGAGCTCCTTGCATCACATGTTGTTACCAACAACTGATGCATTACAAGTAGGAAAATATGTTCAAGCAATACTAAATTCATCATTTTTAAATACTCACAAATTAAAACTACAATAATTAATAATGCTTATTTCCACGTGGTCAGAAAACATGTGAAACTGGAAGCAACTGCACAAGAATCTCTTTTTATTGAGATATCATTCAAGTTATAATTGAGTTCAATAAAATAAATGAATAAATAAGTATTCTTTATTTATTTTACAAAGCTGGACCATGTTGCCCATTTTATTTCTATGTTGTATTTGCAAATTTTTTAACTTTTCTTTCATGAAAATGTGACTTTGGTCTATGTTTAAGTTGCCTTTTCTATTTTCTAATTGCTCATACAAGTTGAATTACAAATCACCAATTTTTCATCCAAATCTTGCAGAAATTTTCCTAATTTGTTTCCAATTTACTTTGGTTTGTGTGGATCTGTTATAATGCTTCCCATTGATTTTCTATGTTTCATGAAATTTTTTAAATAGTTTTTGTAATGGCCTGGGATGAATTTATCTCCTTTATTTTCTTTCTTTTCCTTATAAACCTTTTATTTTTTTTTTGTGAGCAGATGATGTTTTGTAAAAAAAAAAAAAAAATTGTTTTGCTTACATCAGTGGAGGATGTGTTAATGCATTGTGTTAAGGCACCTATAAGTGGATTTTTTTTTCTTTTTCCTTTTTATTTCCTTGTGGGCTGGGGAAGCCGACAAACAAACTTATTTTTCTTCTTTGCATCCCTTGTTCATTGGCTCAACTTTGTTAGATTTTTGCCATGAATTTAATATTGAGTGTGCTCTAACCTCCTTCGGTGATTTGTAGTATGTTGTTTTTAGCACCATGGGTCTCCAACTTTAATCATATGGAAGGGATCTTGAGTCACAAGTATATCTTAGTATGCTAGGGGAGCTTCAAGCGTCACACATCTCAATTTGTGGATACCTAACTTCTTCTGTCAGACATCAGAGTATTCACAACATTGAGCACCTTGACATGGCCCTATTGTTGCCTCCGGGGGAGGATTAGCTAGGTCTAAGCAATTGGATGGATGAAGGTATTGGCTGAGGGTGCAAATGTAGATGCTGTGTTGAGAGGTCCATGAAGGATCGTAGAAATTGAGCTCATTGAGATGAGAGCAGGGTTGGAAACCACCAATACTAATAGAATGTTCCATTCCAAGGAGTTGGAAAAGAGTGAAGAGGAGGTATAATGGTTAAGGACAGAACTTTGAGATTTTAGATTATTGGTTTCAACACCATCCATAGTGACACTAGAAGTTTCTATTCAAAAACTGAAAGACAACATTTTTAAATAGAAAAAATGAAGGGCAAATTTTTAAAGAAGTGCTTAAAAATAAGATTAAAAACAACATCTCGTCATAGCATCGAAGAGGAAATGTAGTGAGAAAGAGATAACTGTGGTGGAACTCTCGTAGAAGGTAGCCAGGTTGAAAGGCAAAGCTAAAATAATCCATAAGTTCAGAGATATGTGGTGTTGTATGCATAAAAAATTGATAGGATCTCAGGAGTGAACTTGTGGAATGGGTCACAAAAGAGAGACATGAACTCATCAGGATTCAGGTGATTTGAGTAACTTACTTGAAATGTGGAGCTTGGTTAACTGAGAAAGTTGGTAAGGTTCATAGATGAAAGGTAAATGTGAGAACAAAAAGAAGTGAAGGAGAGGTGGCAAACTTTGAGAACCAAGTTAAGGAAGCTAAAGAGGATGTGGACACCAAAAGAAAAAGATGCTTGTACATGGTTGGTGTTAAGAATGGACATGTTTATCAACCTCAACGTGTAATCTTGAAGTTAAATATGTATAACCATCACTATTTACATAACTAAATAAACAATTTGTTAGTTTCTAAATGAAGGGATGTAACACCCTGTTCGTAGGGAGCAAGAGCTAGCACCAAAAGCCCCCAAAATGTTGGCTGAAAAATGCAAGGATGACATTTTTTAAACAGCAATCAGACCAGCATTGACAACAAGCATTTCAGCATAAAATGTAAATTATAAACTCAGAAAATTATCTAATGCAAATACTAGCCCAAGGATCTAGGAGGAAGAGAATGCTAATATGACGATTGACATCTCTTGATATACACAATGCATCTAAGTGCAATACAAATGTCAAAACAACTAAGCTTGAAATCATATCCAAAGCATTCTAGTTCAACTACAAGCAAATTTTTTCAACCAGTTTAGCTTAGTAGTCTTAAATTATGCACAGCCAAATATAATTAGTCATATGGAGAGTTCAGCTGCAGGAAAACATAGTATTCATAAAATAGTTAGTTTGCAATAGAAGAAAACTATTGCAACCATATTGATTTCTTTCCTGTAACAGTGATGCAAAGGCTTTAACTTCTCATACAATATGTACATGAGCCAAAAGTTGAAGATCTATCTTAGAATGCCATATTCCAATTTATTGATGTTCCAATCAATCACTTCTACCACAATCCAATGTCAATAGCAAAACAAACACACACACAAGCATCATAGCAAAACACATATGCACAAGGACTTACAATCATCAATGCCAAAACTCAAGGAGAAGTTGTTTGTTACAAGAGACATGTGAGATTGTGTATGGCCGTGTTGTTTGCTCAGTTTGAGGAATATAAGGGCATTCTCCATTGCCTTTAAGTGTATACAGACATACACTATCTATCAAATTGGTCTGTGCTTGTAGGTGTCTTTCTCAGTTTGGGAGTTCTATTTTTATGTTCTTGCTTATGGTGTTATGTATGATATTTAATTGTGAATTCCATTGTGGTAAATCTTCTTGTACTTGTAACTGTGAGTCTTATATTATGGTTGTTTATCCTTATAGTGCAGTTACTATAACTTGCATAGTCTTAATATGTTGTTTTTGTATCCAAACTTATTGTTTCTTCAACATAGTTTGTTCATCTGTATTATAACCATGGTTTTAGAGTTATACCTTGTCCGCCGTTTTGCTTATTCTAATAGCCTTATTCTAAACCCTTATCAAATTAAGTTCATTTATTCTTGGGCATCTCAAATTCCAATGGTTAGAAACATTGTTGTGCATGCACATAGCATATTTGAAGTGAACTTGTGTTAGACTTCTTTAGAGTTAGAAGAATGCAAATGGGAGTTGATAAAATCATGAAGATTGAGGCTTTGAACGATGAGCTTAACAAGCAGAGGAGAGGCTTTGTGGTAGAGAAATGCCAATTCCATGTTAATATAAATTTGCTTAAGGGATAGGTGGTAAGCCTTGAGCAACATTTTGATGATGTCAGCTTAGCAAGTGGGCACCTAGAGATTTTCTAGAGATTTTCTAGGCCTGAACCTTCACTAGTTGGAGTTTAATAGTGATTTTGTATAAGTGACATGTTCACAATATTTTTTTCGATACACAATTGTAAACTCCTTTGAATGACTCTGCTTTAATGTCACGTCCCAAGTTTTGTGTTTATGAACTCAGGGACTAGCTTTGAACTAAGTGTAGTTTTCGTTGGGCCATTTACCTTCTAGGATTCCAGTGTAATCCATAGTTGTTCAGGTTGAACTTTAAGAGACTCGTGATTACTAAGTCCATTGTCCAATAATATTTCAAAGCATCTAGTATGTTAACAAAACTTCATTAACTTTTAACGTAGTTACATAAAAATATATTTGTTAACATCATGTTATAATAGGATTCAATAAGCCAATAAAAATAACAAAAGCATGACTAAATAGAAACATTTGGCTTCTAACACTTGGAATATCAAAGTACAATAACTTTTCATCTCTCCAAGTTTCTAAAAATCCAATTGCATAAAAATTGTCAAAATACTAAATATGTTATAAAGCTTTATCAGAAAGTCTTCTTTCAATATCTAGAAATTAAGGTTAAAAAGAATCAATTTCCTATTTGGTTTGAACTTTTTGCGAGTGATTGTTATATTCTTAGCATTTAAAAAGGCAAAGTTTGATTTATCTCTTGCTTGTTTCACCTTATTCCATTCGTCATTTTCATAAATATTTTTTTTAATAAAATTTTCATTTGAACAAATTTTTTCTTCTTTCAAATTACTTATATTATAACACATCTTTGTTTTTTAATTAATATTTTTTTTGGGTGTATGGAAGTTCTTCACTATGACATGTCTTAGGCACTTGTCTTTATTGTTTGGGAATATGCCTTCCTTGTTAAAAGAATTTGAAAATTCTTCTTAAGAAATTATTTGTCATTTTTTAACATTCGAGACTCTCAAGACTTAATGGGTTTCCCTTTCTTTTTCTTCTCCTTTTATCATTTATGATATTAATTGTTCAACAGCTTCCTTGCATATGTGCTTACAGAGTCAAGCTTGGTTTCTATTAAAACAGATTTGTTTTGCACGTTGGTTATTTTTGGGACATCAGTATTTTGCTTGTCAGAAATGATAACAGGATTATGTGAACCACAAACAAGATCTTTTTGGTAGTGAACACGATTGTACAAAACAAGAACCAAAACCTCAAGGCAGTCTTGCAAGGATGTGAATGATATATTGGTATTGCAAGTGTTAGAATGCCTTGGTATTTAATGTACCAAAATACCAGTGAAGCAATTGAACTGTACTAGAGAGGCATGATTCTTCATAACACAAATAATTTTAATAAATAAGTGTATATTAACAAATTATAATTATAACCATCCAAGACATTTGATAAACCGTGATGATTATAATTGTGAATATTACATCGTATAGTTATCCACCATTGTACATGGTTTGGCTCATAAATGAACCAATGTTGAGATTGATATTTCCTCACATTACCATCCTTAATTCATGTCCTTTCGCATGAACTTGACCAATTATACATGCGAGTGACTGCATTTCAGCTATGTGTTCATTTACAACTTTCTGTTCTACCTTTTCTCGGTCTCTAGCCTTTGAAATGCCTAGGATGGCAAACAGGTATCTAGCTTTGAGTAAGCTGTTTTTCCTTAGCAATTAGTTCATCCTGCTTTGCATGTGGTGGCTGTGTTATGGATGTAATGGTTGTCTCCAACTCTTAGATTATATTTTTATGTCAACTTTTCTTTGCTGTTGGAGCCATGACAAAATTTTTGGCCTCTGATGGTAACTGTCATCATTGTTGATCAACATCTTTTAGGCTACCACTATTTCTGAGATCTATCAAGTGAGATCCTTTCTTCTGCTATTGCTGCTACCTCTAGTTTTGTCAGTTGATACCCTTGTTGGTACTGTTGCTACAAGTTAGATATGCTTCTCAGATCTGTTGATAAGAAGCCTAGCTGCTGTTACTGCCACGTAACCTTTGCTGTTATTTTTGCCACTGAGATCTATTAATTGAAATATTTGCTGCTCTAGCTGTTGCTGCCACTGGCGTTAATGTTGCCCCCCCAGAGTTTGTGCTGCTATTTAGTCCACTGGTGTTAATGTTGCTCCCTAGAGTCCATGCCGCTATTTAATCCAAAACCGTAACATGCATTTAATGAAGTCATATTGAAGGCAAACTACTTGAATAGTATCAGGCCATGTTGCAAGGAAAAGTACTTAATAGCTGCTATTCTTCAATATTTGTGGTGCATCATTAGGAGATTTTGAATGCGATCTCATGATTTGAGAGTGGAAACAAGTAGATGAAACAAAATTGCTCATGAGTATTGCTAATGTCTGCTGTGTAATTGAAACAACATTGAAGATAAACACACATTTTTCTAGAATGTCTTGCATTCGAACACATTAAACGTAAGTGGCACATTACAGTTAACAATATGGTAGATTTTTTCCAAATCTTACCTAGAAAATTTGCTAATTTTGTAACAATGTTTTCAAAACTTATAGCATTTATAGTTAGTGTCCAATAGATCCAGAGTCTACTGACATAATAGAATTTCAGTTTCAGTTTTATTAAGGTCCTGGTCTACTTAGAAAAGTATTAAACTCATATCCTCTTTGAAATGCATGTTAATTTTCAAAATTATTTTGCTGTAATTTTTTCTGTAAATATTCAATATAATTATGGTAAAAATGTTATGGCTTATTTATCATTTTTTTGTAAAATTAATACATTTTTATTTGACTAAAAAGGGAAACGTGTGATACATTGATTTGATTCCTTTCAGTTGCAAAGTCTACAGAATTTTATTTCTGGGGTTTTCTTTTTGTGATGCTTGCTGCCATACTGGCTGGACTTAGGTGGACTCTTACACAGATTCTACTGCAGGTACAAGAAGTATTTTGTTAATCTATCATTTTTTTGGGTAACTAGAAAGTATGTTCCTTAAATCACACTGTGAAACAATCAGTGTTTTGTTTCATATCTTGTTTCTTGCTATAATGTAAGAAGATGCTGGAATTAGTTTGTTTAATGAACTTTACCCTTTTTTTTTTCCCATTTTGGATTATCATTTCAAAGAAAGCTTAAATTGCATGTATCGTTTTTTTTTCTTTATAAAGTTTTGTATAAAGATTGCTGACTGAATTTTCTTGGCTTAATGCATTACTGGACATCTACTGCTGTCTGCATAAAAAGAATGAAAAATTTAGTCAGTGGATGGATTCATGTCTTTTTTGTATTTGCTTTTGAACATTTCATTCACTGGCAAAATTGTTAGTAGGAAATATGAGTCTGATTTTATGCATTTAATTATTATTGGCTTGTTGCAATATTTAAATAATGTAATTTTATCTTACAAATCCTGCAGGACTGACAAATCCTTTTGCAACAATGAGTTATCTTACACCCGTTATGGCGTTGATAACTGCAGTATTTTCTTTAATGACAGAACCTTGGTCTAGTCTCTCTAAGACACGCTACTTTGATGATTCTCAGCATGTTATTGAGAGCTGCGTGCTAATGCTTATTGGAGGGTCATTAGCATTTTTTATGGTATTTTGTTTTTTTTTTTGAGAAAGTAGTCAGGATTATATTACTGAACAACACAAAAATATGTTACAAGGGATTACAAGTGGGGGGCCATCAGGAATGGCCCCACCAAGAGAGGGGATTATCCCCAAATTAATCAATACATCTCCCAAGACAACAAAAACAGCTGGGGGGGGGGGGGGCCCTAGGAAACAGCAGGGGGGGTGCCCCCCCAGAAAGTGAGGGGGGTGCCCCCCCAAGGACGCGAGGGGTGGGGGGGGGGGCACCCCCCACCAGGGACAGCAAAGGGGGCACCCCCCACCAGGGACAGCAGGGGGGGCACACCCCCCCATCTGTAAGAAGAGCCAGAAACGCGAAGAGACCGGGTGGGGGGCATCAACCTGGTAGGGGGGGGCAAGCGTCCCCCACTACGTGGGCCCGACAACCCTCTAAGGGTTCGTCGACAGTCGTTGATAGGCGCAGTTGGGGTGCTCCAGCTCGTGGAGGATATCCAGAGTGTTCCGGTGATCCTTCATGTCCATAAAATTGGCCGCCTGTTGGATGCCCTGCATGGCCGACTCCCGTCTACTCCTGTCCTCTTGCGAAGCTCCTGCATTTGGGTGGTAGCACGTCGAGGTTCGACGGATATGTCGTCTGAGTTCAGCCTAGGAGCTCTCATAGTTGATGCCAAGAATGAGGTACGGGCATCGCCCTCCTCTTAGCCACTGCCTGGTGTTATGCCCGTGGGCGCGGTCAAGCTTTTGCTGCCGCTAGTCCTCCTCCTCCTGAAGCCACTCCTGCTCCACCTGCTCTGCCTGTGCACGTCGTCTCTGGGCCTCTTCCTCTTGGGTCAATTCTTCCCTCACTTGGGCCCTAATTTCGTCAATGAGGCGAGCCCTGGCAGCTTCAGCCATGAGGTCTTGCTGCCTTACCCGTTCTTGCTCACGTTCAACGAACTGGGCTTCCTCGTCGCCTCGATTTCCTTCCACGCGGTGAGAGCCTGGGAGACCAGCTGCTGCGGAGGGGGGCGCTGTTGTTGCTGAAAAATAGTGTTATTTCATGCCTTCGACGCTACCCATAAAAGTAGCGTGGCCCAAGAGTCACTCGTGAGGTACCTCAGGGGGGGGCACCGTTGCCGCGCGCCACGTGGCATGCATGCAAGGGCAATCAAACGCAAAATGCTGCACTGTTTCAGTAGTAGTGCCTCATGCAGGACACACGTCGTTGTCTAGCATTCCGTGTTGCCGCAGCAGGGCCCGTACGGGCAACGCATCGTGCTCAAACAACCACAGGAAGATTTTGATTTTATTGGGCAATTGCCCTTGCTAGATCCGCTGCCATCCATCAATGCGAGGATATTTGGTCGTCAGAAGGGCTCGTGGCTCGAGGCCTCTCCACCCCAAGGCCTGCATCGCATGTGCGTGCCGACACAGCGCCTGCCAGGGCCTAGAGTCCCGCACCCCCGCTTCCCAACGTAGATATTTGGTATTCATAATGTGGATCCATAGGATCGGTTCCCGATGTGGGCACAAAAATCGAAGCACTAGCTGTTGTCTCAGCATCAGCTCGTCCTCGAATGATGTGATGCCCAACCCACCCGCATTCCGGGGGTGCGCCACCTGATCCCAGCGGACCAAATGGATTTTGCTCCCCCCTTTGCCCCCCTCCCAGATGAAGTGGTGGATCAATGTGTTAACTGCATTGATGATGGCGCTTGGGGGGGTGGCAACGGCAGCCACAAAGCGAGCAATTGCCATGAGGATTCCTGTAGCCACAAGTAGGCAACCCTTGCGACTTAGGAATCTATTCGCCCAATGGCCCATTCTTCGCTCAATTTTTTCTAACGGGCCCCACGCCATGGTCCGCCCCCACCTGAAGAGGGGGATGCCCAGATATGTGTCACTATTTGTCCCTGGCAGGATATTCGAAACTTGTATCACCCTGTTTTTAACTTGTTCATCCACATTAATGAAGTGGGCTGAAGATTTGGTCCTATTGATTTCCAGCCCCAACTCGGCAGCCAGGCGAGACAAAGCCACGTTGATGCAACGTGCTTGTGGGACCGCCACCCTATTGAGCAACATCGTATCATCTGCATAGTGTTCAGCCTGGCATGTCACCTCGACAATGCTCAGACCATCCACCTCGGATGTGCTGCAATAGTGTTGCATTAAGTCCATGGCGATGATGAAGAGGAGGGGTGAGAGCGGGTTCCCCTGCTTCAACCCCCGACCTGGGGTGGAGAGGCCCCACAACCGCCCCCCCACATCAAAGGAAAAATCGGCTGAGGACTGCAAGTGAATGCATAGGCGGATGAACTGCAGATCAAACCCCTTCAGGTGCATAATGGACTGGAATGCCTCCCAGTTGAGCGTGTCGTATGCCTTGGTGATGTCAAGCTTGAGGCAGAGCCCGGGGAAGCCCGAGTTTCGAAGCAAATGAAGCACCTCCTGCATGAGGAGGATCTGGTCCTGAATGACCCTTCCTTGCACAAAACCCGCCTGGTTGATCCCCACAAGCCTGGGCAGGAGCAGCACAAGCCTATGCACCAGCAACTTAGAGAAGATCCGGATGAGCACATTGCAAACCCTCATAGGGCAGAAGTGCTTAGGGCGGTGTGCGTCAGACTGCTTCGGAATGCACACAATACGGGAGCAGTTGAGTTCCCTTTGGATTTGTCTCTTGGCCAGCATGATGTTAAACACATCTAGGATATTGGGTCCCACAATATCTAGAAACGTCTTGAAAAATTCAAGGCTCCAGCCGTCAGGACCAGGTGCTTTTCCTCCCGGCATGCTATTGATCGTAGTCGTGAGTTCCTGCCAGGAGAAAGGGGCCAGCAGCCGTACGTTGTCTTGCCCGCTCAGCACTCACGATACGTGGATCAAGATTGGCCTAGTGGGGCGCTTGGCCCAGATCCCACTCCAGTATTGCGTCAGCTCGTGCGCAATGCGCTGCGGATCATCAATTGTCTCCCTGTCCTGGTTGCGGAGACATCGTGGTTGACTTCCCCCCCGCGTCTTGGCCATGGCAAAGAAGAATCTGGTTTGTCTGTCTCTCTCCCTGATCCATCGGACCCGGGAGCATTGTCGCCAGTATGTCTCCTCTTCCCGGTCAAGGGACTGAGGCTGACACAAGGTGTGCTGCTCCTCCGCGTGTAGGTCCTCACTTGCCTCCTGCCGGGTCTGGATTTGGCTAAGCTGGTCATGGAGCGTTCGCAGGCCCGTTCGAAAGGAGAACTTATCATCCACAGGTAGGGCCCTGATGGCCCACTTCAATTGAAGTAAGGCCTCCCTAAGGAAGTTCCGTGGGTCCCCCTGGCCAGGCTGATAGTCCGCCCAGATCTCCTCCATCAGTAGCCTCAACCAAGGCTTGGCTAACCAAGCCGCTTTGAAGCGGAACGAACGTGGGGCCCTGGGTTTATTAGGCCTGATCGAATAGGTCAGCGAACGGTGGTCGGAAGCGACCCTCTCTTGCCCCGAGACACGGATAGAGGAATGGAGGAGGAGGTCAATGCTGATGCAAACCCGATAAATTCGGGTAAGGACGCGGTACGGGCCTTTCCTTCGATTACTCCACTTGAAACGACAGTTCTCAATGGGCAGGTTGACCAGGGAGAAGGTTGCCAAAAAAGTTTGGAATTCAGTCGCTCTCGGTGGAGGGGGGGAAGCCCCCCTCGGACTTCTCCCAAGGGTGGAGGCGTTGGTTGAAGTCCCCCACCACTGTCCACGATCGATGATCTGGAATCAGTGCTGCCACTCGGGTCAACTCGTGTAGCTGCTGCTCCCAGTTCTGTGCCTCGTAAAAATTTGTCAACTAGATCCCCTATGAGGGAAGCTAGACCATGATGGCCCACTGCGATGCATATGTGAGAATCATGGCGTAACGGGCCAGAATGGCGAGGCCACCGGCTCGGCCCAAGCAGGGGTGCACGTGGGTGGTCCACCCTTCCCAGTGGAGGAAGTGCGACTCCGTTGTCTGCAGCTTGGTCTTCTGGAGACAGACAATATCACAATCTTTAGTGTGAACAATTCTGCGTAGGGTATTTCTTTTGTAGGGGGTACCCTGTCCCCTGCAGTTCCAACTGAACAACTTCATGGGAGACTGGGGGTGCGGTGCTGGTAAACCTTCCGGAGGGTTTGTTGGAGCCCCATGTCGATGTTCCGTTGGGTCTGCTTGTCTTTGGCTTGATTCTCGTTAGGCCGCCCGGGGCGGCCTTCGCCACCATGCGTCATCGGGCTGCATTCAGGTTCTTCAGGTGTGGTTGCTGGCCCCTGTTGCCTGCGGGGTTTGGAGCTCCCCCGTGCCACATTAACCCATTCGCCAAGAGGGGGGAGTTCAATCTCGGTTTCTCTTGGTGTGGTGGGTAATGGTGATCG
>MNCI01027637.1:2067454-2111946 GCA_015680685.1 Gnetum montanum
AAGGTAGGTGTGGGGGTTGGGTGGCGCGGGTGGTTGGAGGGGAGGGGGGTGAGTACTGTGTGGGAGGTTGGAGAACATGTTGGCCTCATGATGGGCCCTGGGACACCACGGGGTCAGCGCCAGACCCCTCGCTCGATAGAACCACAGGCCTCCTAGCAAAACTGAGTCCCTGGTCTGCCGGGAGGGAAACATGAACAACAAGAGGTCCGTGGATAGGTTGCGGACCCCGACTTCCCCCACCTGCCACTGTTCCTAGGCCCAACACCGGATGAGGTCCAGCTGCGGCTGGGCGCCCCGCGAAACAAAGTGGCCGATGAGACTTCGCTGCATTGTGCGGACCCCCTTGAGGGGGGGTTGGGTAACCCGGAGGCGCAAGGTGTCCTCGGCCCTGGAGTGGGCCTCAATGCAGCCTTCGGGCACCCCCCACTATCAGCCAAGGCATGGTCACCGTGAGGGTGTTGCTCCCTGTTGGCCGGCCGTTCAGGGTCCCACACCTGCCGCTGTTGCTACTCCTGGTGTTGCCCCAGCAGTGGCGTCTGCTGTTGTTGTTCTTGTGATGGTTGCTCCTGGTGGTGCTCCTGTTGTTGTTCCATCTGACTCTTTCCTCAATCAATGCCAACTTGTCGGTATTTTGTTACATGCCAATAATGACCTTGAATTTCTTTCAATCAGAATATGCTATTTCCTGGTTCATAGCTTCATGAGTGAAGATTCAAAAATGAAATCTAAAATCTCACTTGAAATGTTGTTTCTTACAATTACTGATTTTTGATGGAGGTTTTATTGTTTGTTGCTATTTCAGGTACTATGCGAGTACCTACTCATATCAGCCACAAGTGCAGTGACATTTACAGCGGCAGGAATAGTTAAGGAAGTTGTTACAATAGTTGTAAGTTGTTTTTTGCCTAGTATCATCTTTGAAGAGCTGAAGTTAGATGTCTTTAAAAGTTTTTATTTAATGCCTTAAGTTTGGGACAACTTGTTTGCTTTCTTGGGACATGAACTTCTTTTAACATTTCAACTTGACAATTAAAATATAGTAAGTGGTGAATGGTTCCCCATGATCTACACTTAACAAATCTGCAATTTAAACATGTCAATAGGCAAAACACTAGCAGAAGCTTAGAAACAATGATGGCAAGAATCAAGTGTGGTTGAAGAGATTATCATCAACATGCTCTTCAAGTAGTCAATATATTCATAGTTAGGATCTCAATCCTATACCACACTCACTTTTCTCTTAAATTCTCACAGCTTTCACATAATCACTCAATCACTTTTATTCAATGTTGATGATCTTGATGCCAAATAATTCTCATGCTATCTCTTTCCTTAAGTCCTCATTATTTTTGAAGATAAATACACATAAGAAAAAAAGAAAAATGACGGGAGTGGGAGTGGTAACGAGCACGGAGACGACGACTGAAGTGGGAGTGGTAGTAGCGATAGGAGCCGATGCGGCAGTGATGGGAGTGGCGACAACGATAGGAGTGGGTGTGGCGGTGACGGGAGTGGCGGCAGGAGGGGTCGAAGGATTGGCTAATGCAAGAGGGAGTCAGGGCGGGGCTAGAGAAGGCCAGGAAAATGTGGTGGAGGGTGCTCAAGCCACAAAGGTTTGCAAGTTATCACATGCGGGAAATGGCACCAGTTTTGATACTTGTGCATGGGAGGGAGCCATATTGTGGGTCAGGGTTGGGAATCCGCTTGAGGAGGCGGTGCAGGAATTAGAGTAGAGCTTGCTGGGCAAGTTTATCTCTGAGGGTGTCAAGTTGCATTTGGATCTAATCCGAAAATGGGTGAAAGTGACATGGGGGCTGGAGGATGTCCGTCTTCAGGGGTTGGCGGATGATCGGCTGTTGTGCACATTCTCAACGATGGAAGACTGGGATATGGTGTTGCTAGGGGGTCCGTGGTTTTATGGTGCTCGTGGATTGGCCCTGGCACCTTGGAAACTTGGCACACATTGTGATAAGGGTCGTTTTGGTTGAGTGCAGGTCTAGATCTAGTTGTTCGATTTGCTGTTGGAGTACTGGGAACTAGGGTTCTTGAAATCTCAAGCGGGGCTATTTGGGGAATATATTAAATTTGATGCATTTATAGAGTCCATGGATCAAATGGGCTACACTCGTTTCTACATGTGAAGGTCGTTGAAGTCAGAAGATATGGTTGAGGAGGTTGTGTTGGACAGTGTTGGTGGAGAAGAAAAGATCTGAGTAAAATTTAAAAATTTGCTGGCATGTAGGGAGGGGCACTAGGGGTGCAAAATCTATGGCACACGACACTTCAAATCAGAGCACTGCTGAGGACCAACAAAGGCCACTCAAGGTTGGAATCTTGTGGGCAAGAAGGGTCAGATATGGAAGTAGGGGTCAGGTGCAACGATAGATGGAGGACCCCAGGCCGAATGTCCAAATGCTCAAACCGTGGCGGGGAGAGGAGATGGATAGAGGTTGACGAAGGAAGATAAAAGGCCTCGGGTGGAGGAGGGTGTAGCAAATCCGCTGCAGGCAGGTGGCACGGTTGTGGGGGTGTCCGCACGTGAGGGGATGGTCTTGGTTCTCCCTGCACCTCGTTGGTTCCCAATATTGTTGTGCAGTAGGATTCTGCACTTGAATTACCATCGTTGGGGGAGTGGATTACAGTCTGTTGAGGCTTTGCAAAGCCAAAAATGCAGGAAATCTAGCCCAGGTAGGTGGAGGGATAGTTTAGAGTGGTGGTACTTAGGCTAGATAGCAAGATTGGATGGCGCAATAAAACCACAACATGCAAGAAATTCATACAGCGGGATCTGGATTTGGGAGTGCAACAAATGCTGCGGAAGGTGTACCACTGGTGGGTGTCTACATCTCCATGAAGCTTCTTACCTAGAATTGTTGGGGCCAGGGTAATTTGTACAAAAGAAATACCCTATGAATGATGGTTAGGGAGGAGGTTGTGAGGTAGTTTGTTTATAGGAAACCAAGGTACAAAGGACCGAAAGGAAGTTGCTGATCTGGGAGGGATGGACAACCCAGATGGTGCCCAGCAGGGGACGAGCGGGAGGCTTGGGCATTCTGGCCAAAATCTTGATCAGTTTTGTTGATGACTTTGATTGGAGTAAAACTGCTCACGTGCCACAAGCGAATCTATGGATAACAAATTTTTATGGGGCGTAGAACTGGGAGATTCGGATACAGGAGCTTAGAGGGGTGGTAGGGGTCATCCCTAATCCTGCCATATGGATGTTGCTAGGGGATTTCGACTAGTGGCTCTATTGTTGGGAGAAATCTAGACATGACAACATTGATCCACCAGGGGCTGAGGCATGCATTGTGTTTCTACGTCAATATGAACTGGTTGACATGGAGATTTTGGGGTGTAAATTAACTTGGAGTAATCGTCGGAGGGGCATAGATCGCGTCCAGTCTAGGATTGATCGAGTATGGGTGAGTGAGCACCTCATGTTGGAGTATGACATCATGGCAAAGGGAAAGGAGAGACAAGCTTTAGACCACCACTCCATTTTGTGCCAACTCTAGTTGGAGGAGAGTCAGGGATGCATGCCTTTTAGGTTTGAGCGGGCTTGGTTACACAAAGCTTGGCTGAAACCAATGGTGGTTGCAATTTGGGAGGCTTACACTGGGGTGCATGAGGCCCGATAGTTCTTGAGGGATGGTTTGCTGGCTTTGAAAAATGGTATCAAGGCTAGAGCATTGGATGAGAAGTATAGTTTTTCGGGGTATAGACAGCAGGTGCAAATGGAACTACAAGAGATCTAGTAGTTGCAGGAAGTGGGGGCAGTCGAGGATGTTGCAAAACAGGAGCTACTCAGGGAACTCTAGGAGCTGGATCGGGAGGAAGAGAGCTACTGGTGACAACGGTTGAGGGTGACTTGGTTGCGGGAAGGGATAAGCATATACGGTTCTTCTTTGCCATGGCCAAACAAAATAGGGCCCACAAGAATAAACTCCAATATCTGCTAGAGGGCATCGGTGGGGGAGGTCCACGGAGTAGTAGGAGGGGGTTGGATGCCTTTCTGAAATATTGGGGGGACATATGGAGATGTTAGGCCACAAAACCAATCTCCCTGCCAATCACAAAGGTCATCACTAGTGCTAACAACTTCAATTTACTGCGTCCTTTCTCATGGGAGGAGCTACGACAGTCATTGAAATCCATGCAATCCAACAAGGCTCTCGGATGGGATGGATGGCCGATTGAATTTTTTAGGGAGTATGAGGATCTCGTGGGACCCAATTTGCTAGATGCGTACTGTCACAACCTTTTGAGCTGCCACAGTCCTAGGCTCACGTGTAGGCGTACGTGAGCTACAATTGATCCACACTCGGGGTGTGGAAAGACATTTGGTATTGCCAAACGGAGCCAGGTGCAATGTATGCAAGGGGACTACAACTGGGTTTGCCTAGATGTAGCGCATGCATGTTTGTTACCACTAGAGGAAGCCATGTGCGATGCATGCGAGGGGGCTATAGTTGGGTTCACCCAGATGTAGCACATGCACATCTGCTATTGCTAGTTGGGGTGAAGTGGATGGAAGATAGAACTAGCAACGGGTTACGTGCATACTCTGTGTTGGAGATGCAAGTGACACGTTTGTAGTGCTAGTTACGGGAGCGTACTGGCAAGGCCGGGTATGCTCGTGCCTATAAATACAAGAGATGCTGCTCACATTAGGGCAACCCCTTGTACATCTTGTAACGTATTCCTTTGTGAGTAAAGGTTGGGAGTTTTCTTGTAAGCGTGTTTCTCTTGTGCTTGAGCATCGCTGCATATTTTTGCAAGTACGTGGCTAAGTCGAGTACTTAGCGCTATCACTTGGTGAAAAATTTTCTGCTGCAATTCACCCGGTGACAGTTGGTATCAAAGCAAGACTGTTTGTGATGGAGGACCTTGTTGAGCGCGTCAGTATCTTGGAAGCATTGATTGGAGCCCCTGCTCCTAATGCTTGATCCCTTGCAGACTATGCGGTACTGCACCATAGGGAAATCAATGATCTACAACAAAATAATGATGTGGTGTAGAGTGAACTCGAATCTCATGTGGGTGAGATCGAGGGCGTTAAGGTACATTTTTCATCCCTTGAGGATGACATCGAACTGCTAAAGAAGATCGTTGCAGGATCTTCACATGGGAGTTGGAACCCGGACAACTCCAAACTGAAAGTGCCAGAGCCAAAACAAGTTGGAGGAAGCTGGAACACAAAGGAGTTGGAAAACTTCTTGTGGGACATGGAGCAATGTTTTTGTGCTACTTGTGTTCGAGGACTAGAGGGTCACGATAACCAACATGTATCTCGTTGGAGATGAAAAACTTTGGTGGAGGACGCGGTTGGAAAATGATCTGAGTGCAGGTTGCCCTCAAATCACAACATGGGAGGTGTTGAGGAAGGAGCTGAAGGATCAGTTCCTTCCTTTGAATGTCGTGTGGGTGGCGCGGGAATCCTTGAGAAATCTGAGACACACTACTACTTTGCACGATTATGTCAAGGATTTTAGTTCCTTGATAGTAGACATCAAGAATGTCTGACGAGGATAAGTTGTTTAACTTCCTTGCAGGGTTGAAGCCATGGGTTCAAGCAGAGCTGAGGAGGTAGAACATGAAAGATCTGCCAACGGCCATAGCCGTTGCGGATGGCTTGGTTGATTACAAACGGGGCAATTCCGGATCCAATTCAGAGCGGAAGAAGCTCCAAGACGAGGGCAAGAAGGGAGGAAAGCAACACTGAGGCCCTAAAGACAAGAAGAAGGAGGGGATGCCCTCCAAACCCAAGGGAGATGGAGCCTTCCAAGGGAAGAAATTCTCATCTAGGTGCTTCATTTGTGATGGACCACATTGGGCTTGCGACTGTCCTTCAAGAGAGAGGCTCACGACTCTCAGACTTCAGGAGGAGTTTGAAGGAGATTGCAGTAACCCGAGGTGTAACTCGTTATAGCTGCTGAACACCATTTCTTGCTAGAAGTCCATTCCACCCAACGAGTTGATGTTCATGGAGGTCTTCCTCAACGGACAGAAGGTAACCACAATGCTGGATACGGGAGCGATGAACAACTTCACGTCCTAGCAGTTGATGGAGAAACCTGGCTTGATCGTCGCCAAGAGCCAGAGCAAGGTTAAGGTTGTGAACTCGGGGGCACAACCAGTTCATTGTGTGATCTCTTCTCCTCTTAGAGTTGGCCTCTGGGAGGACAATTGTAATTTTGTGGTCGTCTCTTTAGATGACTTTGAACTGATTTTGGGGGTGGAATTTTTTCTAAGGGCCAAAGCTTTAGTGGCACCACACCTGGGGGGAATGTTGATTGCCGATGAAAGGCAACCCAATTTTATCCCAATCAAATGTAAAGAGCCTAGACCGATGTTGCAGTCGACGGCTCAAATGAATGCGGGGGTAAAAAGGGGTGAAGTCATTGTGCTGGTTGCCTTGGTGGAGATCAAGGAAAACCAGACAGTGGAAGTACCCGATTGTGTGGGGGATCTGCTAATAGACTTTGCAGATGTGATGTTGCTTGAGCTGCCCAAGGTCTTACCTCCCAGGAGAAAGGTAAACCACTGAATAGAGCTGGAACCAGGGGCGAGAGTGCCTGCGAGTGTTCCATACCGTATGTCCCCCATGGAGCTTGCTGAGTTGCGCAAGCAGCTAGATGAGCTGTTGAAGGTTGGTTACCTTCAACTTTCGAAGGCATCGTATAGAGCACTGGTGCTCTTTCAGAAGAAACAAGATGGAAGCCTTCAAATGTGTGTGGATTATAGGGCACTGAATAAAATCACCATAAAAAATAAGTAGCTAGTGCCCAATGTGTTTGACTTGTTTGATCGTTTGGCAAGAGCCAGGTATTTTACCAAGCTCGATTTGAGGTCTGGGTATTGGTAGGTGCACATTGCTGTTGGGGATGAACCAAATACAACGTGTGTAACTCGATATGGCTCTTTTGAGTTCTTGGTGATGCCATTTGGGCTCACCAACGCCCCTGCTACATTTTGTAATTTGATGAATGATATTTTATATGATTTCCTAGATAGATCGGTGGTGGTCTATCTAGATGATATTGTTGTGTATAGCGAGAGTCTGGAAGCTCACGTAGAACACTTGAGGCAAGTTTTCTCAAGACTGAGAGAAAACCAATTGTATGTAAAGAAAGAAAAATGTGAATTCATTGTTTAGGAGATCTTGTTCCTTGGTCACCGAATATCAAAAGGGAAAGTACCTGATTGTGTGGGGGATCTGCTAATAAACTTTGCAGATGTGATGCCGCCTGAGTTGCCCAAGGTCTTACCTCCCAGGAGAAAGGTAAACCACCGAATAGAGTTGGAACCAGGGGCGAGAGTGCCTGCGAGTGTTCCATACCGTATGTTCCATAGCACATGCACATCTGTTACCACTAGAGGAAGCCAGGTGCGACGCATGCGAGGGGGCTACAGCTAGGTTCGCCCAAATGTAGCGCATGCACATCTGCTATCGCCAGTTGGGGTGAAGCGGATGGAAGATAGAACTGGCAACGAGGTACATGCATACTCTGTGTTGGAGATGCAAGTGACGCGTTTGTAGCACCAGTCACGGGAGCGTATTGGCAAGGCTAGGTATGCCTGTGCTTATAAATACAAGAGGTGCTGCTCACATTGGGGCAACCTCTTATACATCTTGTAACGTATTCCTTTGTGAGTAAAGGTTGAGAGTTTTCCTGTAAGTGTGTTTCTCTTGTGCTTGAGCATAGTTGCATATCGTTGCAAGTAGTTGGCTAAGTGAGGCACTTAGCGCTATCACTTGGTGAAAAATTTTCTGCTGCCATTCACCTGGCGACACATACAATAGTATGCTCAGTTGGTAGCAGGATAGGAGGGAAATCAATTGCACAAGGGTGGTGTTGCTACCCAAGGTCCCAAACCCGATAGCATTGAGGCACTTTCGACCCATCGGGTTCTGCAACACGTTGTTGCATGTTTTCTCCGAACTGTTGGTTAGGCACCTTGCATCATTGATGGGGAAGCTGGTTGGGGAGCATCAGGCGAGGTTTGTTAAGGGCCATTACCTGCAGGACCAGGTGTTGCTCTTGTAAGAGATCTTGCACTCAATTAAGGTGGCTAAATTTCTAGGCATGTGCATCAAGTTGGACATAACCAAGGCCTATGACATTGTGAGTTGGACGACACTTAGGATGGTGATGATGGAAAAGGGGTTTGATCCAAAGTTTGTCAATCTTTGCATGCAAATGCAATGAAGTGGCAGGTATTCCCTTGACATTGATGGGAGGCTCTATGGGTTCGCTGGAATAGGCCGTGGGCTGAAGCAAAGGGATCCATTGTCACTGCTCCTATTTATCATGGTCATGGACTTGTTTAAAGGCTATTGCCTTGATGAAGGTGTTCAGGGACTGCAAGCTGCCAGAGTGCATAGTGTGGTGGCCGATTATAGGGATGATACGATGGTGTTTTATAGGGTTGCCGTGCTACAGGCTGTGGCCTTGTTACGGGCAATGGAGAGAATGCAGCGGGAGGTGGGCCCAAAAGTCAATCAAGGAAAATCCACCCTTTATTGCACCCACACGGAGGGAAGACTGTAGGCCAGAATTATACAAATGTTGGGCATTCTATTGGGCCAAGCACATGACACTAATTTGGAAATGCCTATTTCTGATTTGAATATGTAGAGGACTTGGCAGGGACTGGTAGAGTGGGTCTAGTAGTGGACCACGCTTTGGATTGGCCGCTTTTTGTCTAGGAAAGGGAAGATGGTGTTGGTCGCAACGGTCGTGATGGCAATGGCCCGATTTATAGCATCCATTGCAACACCTCTGGCCACGGTGGTGCACAAAATTGATAACATTGTGAGGGAGTTCGTGTGGTCAAGAGGAAAAGGGGGCAAGAAGATGCACTTGGTGTCGTGGATGGTCACAGCGCTGCCCAAATTGGTAGGGGGTGTTAGTATTTTGGGGTTTGGAGATGAGATGGCATTGGGCACACATCGGCTGATGAATAGGTACATGGGGTGGGCTGAGGGGCCAATGCCATGGGTGTAGATGCTGCGGCAAAAATATTAGCAATGGGAGGCTCATTCGGAGTGCTCCAAGCTTTGGAAGAATTTTTGTTGCCATGCTGTTGTGGTGGAGCAGCTCAAATTGTTGGGGTAGCACCCAAAGGAGTTGGTTAAATTGAGATACCTACAGGAAGAGGGATGGGCAACAATTTGGAAGGGATGTCTTCTTGAAAAGATCAAGGTGTTCGGATGGTTGCTGAAACATAGGGCGCTACCAGTGAGGGCCACATTGAGAGAGAGGGGGATTTGTTTGGAAGCCAATTGTCCACGTTGCCAAGAGGCATATGAAACATTGCATCATCTCATTTTTGGGTGTAGGTTCTCTCAGGAGGTGTGGTTGGCCACAAATATATCTCCCATCAAAGGTTTTCACGAGGACTCCTTGCAGCTTGCTACGTTGTGTCCTGTGGAAATGTAGGAACTCTTTGATTTTTCGGGGACAGCTGCTTCCTACGGCCACGGTGGTGGTCAGAGAAGCCCGTGGGTTGTGGAAGGAGGCCATGGAGCAACGCCTACTTTTTGAACCATCATGGATAAAATTTTCTACATTGTTGGAATTATGGGCAGTAGTTGAATGGATGGTGTGGGTGGAGATGCTTAAGTGCATGGAAGGAGAGCTGAACTTGCCTACTTAGTAGTTCTACAACTGGGTGGGAGACACCACACAATACAGGGGCAAGAGGATTGAAATTACGGTGCAAACGTTGGCTGTTGCGCTAGGGGTGGAGGACGTAGGGGAAATCGTGGCACTAGTTGCGATTGCATAGGATGATGCGAGGGAGTTTTTCATAGGACACATTCCCAGGATTGCTAGTGGGCACATCTGGAAGTCAGGACTATAAGGGGTTTGGAGAGAGGTGGCACTCCTAGTGGAACGGTATTTTGTGCAATTCGGGTACCCCCACAAGTTGGTGGGGGTGCATTTCACTTTTCTTAAACATCTTTGGTAGGGCTCCCCGGTAAACCTGCCCTGGTTTTTTTGGGAATCTCTTTGTAGGAGGCAGTCGGGGCAACACCCTGGGGTGATCCTCACGTTATGGCGTGGGGGTGTAGTGATTGTTCAATTGATGTTGACGATCGTGTACCAAAGAAGGTGGTGCCAAGGGTAGTTTGCGAGGGAGCAAGCGTAGCACAACCGGGGCCCGAAGGTGGAGGGTACAGGAGTAGAAACGTCCATAGCCATGGAGGAATGGTTGTTGGAAGAGTGCCGCTTGGTGGTTGAGCAGGTGCGGTTGGAGGAGTGGGCGTGGTGGTAGCTCAGGTGGGAGAACATGCGGCAGGAGGCTTGAAGAGAAGCGAATGAGTATGCTTGTAGGACCTCAGGTGGATGGAGGCGGTGATATTAGAGCACTGGATGGGACTGGCGCAGCTCAAAGTAGAGAACCAGCAACTGGCACTTGGGTTGGGACTGACTGGATAGCAGACTGCAGCTGGCACAGATTGCTTTGAGACCTTGGCTGCGGTTGAGAGTCTGGGGTCTGGGTTGTAGTTCGCTGAGACCATGGGGCATAGTAGTTCTGGTTTGAATGTGGGTAGGTAGTGTTGCGGTAAAATTGGTAAGGGAGGCCTTGTCCTGGGCATTTCGGGGTGTATACTTCATGTATGTACTCTAATTTTGGGAATTGGGGTGGAATCTTTGGGGTGAGGAGCTTGAGGTAGTGTAAGAGGTTTGCATGGTGCAGGCATGTAGGTGATCATGTGATACGTTGCAGGTGACCTTGTGTCACGTGGATGGGTTGTGTCAACTCTTGTCGATGATTTTTGTGTACATCTGTACATTATCTTTTTTTTTTGAATAAAATTGCTTGATCATTTTCCAAAAAAAAAAGTCCTAATTATTTTTAATTTTGTTAATAATCATATTTTTTCCTACATGTTTGGACATATGCAAATTTCAGTTGAGTGTGTACTTGTAGTTGTATCTTGAGTTGCAGTTGCCATTCTGCTTAACTTGATTGCAACTTACATCATGAGTGATGATATTCCATGATAATTACTTGAGAAATTCTAGAGAATGTTGTGACTGGTAGTGTGGGTGGGTTGTTCTAACTTGAATTTTTCAGTTTAAAACATTGGTTGTGACTTGGAGTTTCTTTTGATCAAATGGGGACCTGGATCTATAGTGTCCTGATCACCCACAGGATAGTTCCATTTAGTAAAGAACAAACAAAACGTCCTTGATAAATATATTAAAGTGATTTAAGACATTGACTTGGAAAAAGCATATGATAGAGTGCCTAGAGATATTATTTGGTGGGCATTGCAGAGGAAAAACATCCCTAATAAATATATTAAAGTGATTCAAGACATGTATGAAGGAGCTACCACTAAAATTAAAACAACTTGTGGAACATCTTATTTTCTAGTCATAGTAGGTAAGGTGCTTGTTTCTCAAGTTATATGACATGCGTTCGAGCTAGGGTGTAGATGCTCAAAAGACCTTAAAATTTTGCTCATCCACCTTCCTCTTAGGACCTCACCTTGTGGGATGAGCATTGGGCCTTTGGGTGATGATCTTTTTTTTAAATAGGTCTACAGTAAGGGTTTGCGCTTAGCCCATACTTATTTGCCGTTATTATGGATGAATTAACAAAAGGAAGTACAAGATGAAATCCCTTGGTGCATGCTATTTGTAGATGCTATTGTGTTGGTGGATATAGCTCGAGAAAATATTGCTTCTAAAATGAAGAAGGGGAGACCTGCCTTAGAATCAATAGGTTTAAAAATTAGTAGAAATTAAACAAAATATATGGAATGCAATTTTAATAATAACATTAACGGTGGTGAAATACAAGTGACAATTTAAGGGAAAAAAGTCCATTGCAAATAGTTTCGTTACCTAGCTTTAATCCTTTAATCATATGGTGAAGTTGATAGAGATATAAGAAATAGAATTGAGGTAGGGTGGTCAAAATGGAGATAGGCTAGTGGTGTTTAATGTGTTAAAAGAATACCAATAAAATTGGAGGGGAAATTTTACAGGACAACAATCAGGCCTACTATTATATATGGTGTTGAATGTTGGGTAGTGCAAAAGAGGCATGAACACCATATCTGTGGTAGAAATACAAATGCTTCAATGGATGTTGAATGTCACTAGAAAAGATAAAATACATAATATAGACATTAGAGGAGGACGTGGAGTGGCTTTTATTATAGATAATCTACAAGAATGGCAGCTTAGATGGTTTGGACATGTGCAAAAATGTTTAGACAATAAGCCTATAAACAAAGGTTGCTACATCATTGTTTTAAGAAAGCCACCAAAAGGAAGACCAAAGAAGGCATAGGAAAAATGATCAAAGATGATTTGAAGAAACTACAAATAAATAAAGATTTAGTTTTTCATAGAGGTGAATGGTGAAAAGGAACTTATATAGCTGGCCCTAGTTTATTGTGACAAGGCTAGGATGATGATAATGATGAAAGAAGACAACATATAAACTACCATTCACATTTATATTCTAGAGGTATAATTAAACAACATTGTTCTAGTCATAATTCCTTTGAAATTTTGCAACATCCCTCTAAGGAGCCAAAGCAGCAACCCACACTGATGTCAAACTCTATCACTTTTGTTGAAAAACTTTGAGTTAGTTCTATAATGATGTTCTATTTGAGACACAAAGTTGCCAAGCATTTTTTTTTTCAAACAAAGCATATTTAATTTCTTCTATATGCCCAAGATTCCATCTTCCACAAGACCATTGTTGACATATAATATTCCAATTTAAAACATGAAGTCTTTCTTCAAAGGAGTAGACCAGAAAAAAGTTCTCTATTTGGGACACAAAATTGCTAAGCAGTCTTTCCTAACAAAGCATAATTAATGTTTTTTATATGCCTATCATCTATTATGGAGTACCCATTTCTCATCTATCTCAATAGTTATCATGTTTGCATTTTAAAAAAGCAGACGTACCTTGAAATGTGGATGCCAAACTATCTAAATTCCACCATATTGGCTTTGTGTTGCTTGGAAGATGTATCCTACCTCTCCAAAAATTTTTCTACACAAAACAATACCTTGTTCTTTGTTACCCTTGTTTCCTCAATGCACATTATATCAAAATTTTCAAAACACCACTAGTGATGAATGGTGTCCTAATGCAACCCCTCATATTTTAACAAATGATCCTCATTTCAGCATGGAGGGTGAGGCTCTTCCATACCATTGTTGAGTGCATTCAAAACACACAACGGTGTATGGAAGTTGCTAGTAATTAATTTTTGGTTGTGTCCTTTGGCCAATATTTGTTGGTCTTATTTTGCCCAATGGGCTGATAGCAATGGTATAGGTGCTGCCTCTGCTATTGAGACTAGAAAATCATCATGCTCTCTCTTTGATCCAAACTATGTTTGAATGTCCCAAATTGGGGTAGGATCCTCTGCAGAATACACATTTTCATTCTTTTCATGAGGGTTAGGAATCCATCTCTTAACCCTTCGTTGCAAGTGCAGGACATGAGGACCATGCTAATCCACTTGTAGATCCACCATTCTTGCTATTTGTATAAATATGCATGTTAAGAGTTGTAGTATATGGATTGGCTTTCCACCACATAAAAAAGCCTATTGGTTGCACTGCAAAGGCAAGGAACCTAGTATACTATAGATCAAAATCCACTTTTGGTATAGCAACCTAGTGACATCCCCATCCCAAAAAATATCTTTCCTATTCCATAGTTTGCATATGATAGCCTAGGGTTGAAAAGGCTAGTTAGCATCTGGGTATTTGTTTGCCTTCATTAGAAATGAGTTGCATTCATGTTGGAAAAAATGAAGACAAATACAATAGTATTATTTGTTGTATTTCCTTGTGTTCCTAAAAGGATGTTGCATTTTAAATAATGATATGAAAAAAAGGGGGTCAGTTTGTAAAGCGATGTTTATGTGGGGATGTGTTTTATCCCACGTGTGTTAGATTTGGGATTTGGTTCTAATGTTTCCTTATAAATAGGAGGCTTGGGATAGCTTTTAAGGATGTGTTTTTGATGCGGAAGTACTGTATTGAGGTTTCACCTTGGAGACGAGAGTCCGAGATCTGAGATTTGTTGGAGTAACAGATTGGGTGCTTGAGAAAGCCATAAGGATGGCTTGTGTCCTTAATATTTGAGCAGAATAGAAGGCGGATCAACATGGTTGTGGAAGTAGGGTAAAAAGGGCCTGAACCACGTAAATCTTTGTGTTCTTGTGGTATTTTCTTTCTTTGTTTTCATTCTGCTTTTACAACAAACGTTTGTTGGAGTTTAGAGCAGTTTTTTCAATGATTTACAGTGTATTTGATTTGCTATAATGTGATATTTTTTGCCTTTAACGTTTTATTCAGATCTACAATGTTCTAATAATTTCTCCAAAGCTTCTCTAGTGTATTTTCAGATTTGATTTGTTGATTGTTTTATTGAAATTATCGCTTCCGATTATAACAATTGGAATTTGGGCTAGATCTAAGGAGATGGAGAGGTTGCAAACAACTGAAAGATTGGTAGGAAAGAACTGGAACATTTGGAGCATTTTGATAAAGGTCGTTTTAGCACAAAAGGAGTGCTAGGAGGCCTTAGAACCCTCTCAACTAATGGAAATGTCGAATGCTAATTAGAGAAAAATTAAGACTAAGGCATTATTTTTCATTCATTCAACCCTAAGCAATGGGATCTTAGCGTTAATTAAACCTGATATGGATCCACATGATTTGTGGTAAACATTGAAGAATAGGTTTGATAAAGTATCAAGTTTGAATACCTTTTATATTTATCAGAAAGTTTTTAGATTCAAGAAGATATTTGATGTGTCTTTCCAAGATCATTTTGATGAGTTGATGGAAAATCTGAATAAGTTGGAAGAATATAAAATTGTTATTCTAGATTTAGTTAAATCCTATGCTCTGTTAGACTCCTTACCTGATTCTTGGTTTGCAATTGTGACATTTATTACTACTTCTATGAGTGTTTCATTTATGATATTTGAACAGGTCGTGTCTATCCTTTAGGATTCAAAAGGAAGAGTAGATGAGTCTTTTAGATCTGGAAATGTTCATGTAGCAGAGGAAAGAGGGAGAAGTAGGAGACGTTTCCCAAGTAGGGGGAGAAGCAGGAATAGAGGTGTCTCACGTGGCAAAACTCAAATTCAAGAGTGTTGGTTCTATAAGAAGAAAGGTCATTTAAAGAAGGACTGCTTTGCATGGAAAGCATAGAAAGATAAAGGAAAGGAGAAGAAGTTGGAAGAAGGAACATCAAAGGTAAATGTAGTTGACGAAAATGTTAGTTTCTTGGTTCAAGAACTATGTAGAATGGTGGCAGATGGACGTAGCAGTGACATCTAGTTGATTGACTTAGGTGCCTTCTTTCACATTTGTTTAGATAAGTCTTGTTTTACATCTTATCATGAAGTTAAATCTAGTTTTGTATATTTTGTTAATGGAAAAGTTCTTGGAATTGAAAGTGTAAGTCTGCAACAAGCAAGGATGCCAAAGGTGACAACAAGTAATGTTAGACATGTTCCTGAAGTCATAAAGAAGCTGATTTTAGTTCCACAGCTAGATGATTCAGGTCTGAATTTCAGTAGTGGAGGTGGACATTGGAGGATTTCCAAGGGAATCATGACCATTTTGAAAGAAAAGAAGGGTAGCTTATATACGTTGATGGTAGATTCATGCAACTTTGTTGCAGCAATTTCTAATGCAGAAAGTTTTGAAGTGTGGCATAGACGTCTTGGACACATTGGCTGGTCAGGCTTAAAGGGACTTTCAAAATTAGTCTCTCATTCTTGTATTTTCTTATGCCCAAATTGATTGCAAAGATTGTTTAGTTGGAAAATCTAGAAAAGTAAACTTTTGTAGGGATTTAGACAGCAAAAAGAAAAATAAGTTAGAATTGGTCTATTCTGATGTTTGTCGTCATTTTTCTTGGTGGATCTATTTATTTTGTAACTTTTATAGATGATTGCACAAGAAAGGTTTGGATAGAAAGATGAAGTGTTTTCAGTTTTCAAAACATTTGTTGCAAGAGTAGAAAATGAAACAGGTCTGAAAATAAAATGTTTGCAAACTGATAACGGTGGGGAGTACACTTCCAAAGTATTTGCTGATTTCTGCAACAACAAAGGAATTAGGCACATTCGTACCCCTCTTGGTACACCACAGGAAAATGGAATTGCTAAAAGATGTAGCAGAACATTGTTGGATCATGCTAGAACAATGGTTTCAGGTGCTGCCCTACCCAAGATGTTTTGGGAAGAGGTAGTTAAGACTTCAACATATTTGGGGAATAGGTCTCCACATTTTTCTATTGATAATGCTGTTCTAGAAGCTATTTGGAGAGGTAAAGACATTTCATACAATCATTTAAGAATTTTTGGATGTGAGGCATTTATGCATATTCCAAAGGAGAACAAAATTAAGTTGTAGGACAGGGCTAAATGCTGCATATTTGTTGGATATGGAGAATATGATTTAGGATTCAGACTTTGTGATCTTGAATTGAAACGTGTAGTGAGATCAAGAGATGTAAAATTAAGAGAAAACATGATGTTTAGTGGGCTGCAAATGAAAAACAAGGACAACGATGGCTTAGACAGCACGAGGACTCCTTTTAGGGTGACTAAAGAAGTTGAAAATAATGAAATTCATGGATTTTCCAAATTTGGAAACATTGGATAGCATGCTGAAATTACATGGTAGCAAGCTAAGAACTCAAGACAACAAGGAGAAAATGGAGGACAAGAAGGAAATGTGGAAGAAGATGATGAACAACAATCTACAGATGTGTCTCATCGGGTTAGAAGGTCAACAAGAGCTACTAGACCTCCTGATAGGTACTCTTCCTCACTGAATTATGTACTACCGGAAACAATGGAGGAAGCCATGACATGTACTGATGCTGCAAAGTGGAAGGCAGCTATGAATGATGAATGGGAATCACTTCAGTAGAACAAAACGTGGGAGCTAGTTCAGTTGCCAAAAGGGAGAAAACCCTTGGAGTGTAGGTGGCTATACAGAATTAAAACAGAGGCCAATGGGGAAAAACGTTTCAAGGCCAGGTTGGTGGTGAGAGGCTATGCATAGAAACTAGGCATAGATTTTCAAGAATTTTTTTCTCCAGTGGTAAAACGCTCTTCTATACATTTAGTGCTATCTTTGGTGGCCTACATGGACTTAGAATTGGAATAGCTTGACATAAAAACAACATTCTTCCATGGAGATTTGAAGGAGGAAATATACATGAAACAACCAAAAGGGTATGAAAAACAAGAAGGTTCAGGTCTGGTTTGCAGACAGAAAAAGAGCTTATATGGTTTGAAACAAGCCCCTAGGTAGTGGTATAAAAGGTTTGATACCTTCATGAAGAAGCTGAATTATTAAAGAAATGATCTGGACCACTGTGTGTATTTTTCTGGAAATGTTTCGGGTAAGTTTACAGTGTTGTTGTTGTATGTTGATGATATGTTAATTGTTGGAAATGACATGGTAGAAATAAAACATCTAAAATTGGAAATGGGCAAAGAATTTGCTATGAAGGATTCGGGACATGCAAAGAAAATTCTTGGAATGAATATTTACAGGGACAAAAAAGGAAGAAGTTGCGGTTGAGTCAAGAAAATTACATTGGAAAGGTTCTAAAACGTTTCAACATGGAGGATGCAAAACTTGTAAGTACACCTCTTTCAGCACAATTTAATTTATCAAAGGACTATCCAAAGTCAAAAAAGGATTTTGAAAAGGTGAAAAACGTCCCATATACTTCTGCTGTTGGGTCATTGATGTATGCCATGGTTTGTACACATCTTGATATTGCCTATGCTGTTGGAGTAGTTAATAGATTTGTGACCAACTATGGGTGGAATCACTGGTTGGCTGTTAAATGGATCCTAAAAGATTTAAAGGGTACAAAAACACATTGCTTGTGTTTTGGAGATGCTAATCTGCATATTGAAGGTTTTGTAGATGCAAACTTTGCTGTTGATCATGATACAAGACGTTCCATTACAAGGTACACATTTATTTTTGGTGGTGCAGCAATGAGTTGGTTGTCACATCTACAACCATTGGTAACTTTATCTACAATCAAATTAGAATATGTAGCCCTCACAGAAGCATCAAGGAGATGTTATGGATGAAGAGATTCTTGCAATCTCTTGGATTAAAACAACAAAGGTATGCTATGTTTTGTGATAGTTTGAGTGCAATCCATCTTGCAAAGAATTCTGCCTTTCATGCCAGGACGAAGCATATAGATATCCGGTTCCACTTCATAAGAGAAATCATAGAGGACAGCTTGGTGCATGTTCAGGAGGTCCATACCAAGCTTAATGTTGTTGATGCTTTAACAAAACTAGTGATAGCTAAAAAACACATTTTCTGTAGGAAGAAGCTTGGGATAGCTGAAGCTTAATCAAAAGTGCACATCTCTTGAAGGCTGGTTGGATTTGTCTTCAAGGGGGAGTTTGTTGGAAAAATGAAGACAAATACATTAGTATTGTTTGTTGTATTTCCTTTTATGTTTTTAAAAGGATGTTGTATTTTCAGTAATGATATGAAAAAAATGAGGGTTAGTTTGTAAAGTGATGTTTATGTGGGGATGTGTTTTATCCCATGTGTTGGGATTGAGATTTGGTCCTAATGTTTCCTTATAAATAGAAGGCTCGGGGTAGCTTTTAAGGATGTGTTTTTGATGCAGAAGCATCATATCGAGGTTTTACCTTTGGAGATGAGAGTTTGAGATTTGAGATTTGTTGGAGTAACAGATTGGGTGCTTGGGAAAGCCATAAGGACGGCTTGTGTCCTTAAGATTTGAGCAGAATTGAAGGTAGATCAGAATTGTTGTGGGGGTAGGGTCAAAAGGGCCTGAACCACATAAATCTGTGTTCTTGTGCTATTTTCTTTCGCTGTTTTCATTCTGCTTTTACAGCAAATGTTTGCTGGAGTTTACAGCGGGGTTTTCAGTGATTTAAGGGTGTCTATTTGATCTGCTACAGCGTGATATTTTCTGCCTTTAACGTTTTATTCAGATCTACAGCATTCTAATAGTTTCTACAGAGCTTCTCTAGTGTATTTTCAGATCTGATCTGCTGATTGTTTTATTGAAGCTCTTGCTTCTGATTATAACAATTCATTTTTGGTTTAGCATTGAAATACGGATAGATGATTGGGCAGCCTCCAAAATGGCAATGGGTAACCCCAATTATACAAAACCTTCTTCACCTCTATAGCTGTAAATACCTGATCTAAACATCCAACTACAGAATTGTGAAACATGCCTGTTGCCGTTAATCTGTGTTATTGGCTGCTTCAAAACCACTTGTGTCAAGAGTTAGGGTTGCAGAGATTTCAGAGATGGCACATAAACTAATACGTTTGATGAAGGACTAAAAGCCTCAATGATGAACCAAACCTTCATCCTCCAGTGGCTCAAAATTGACTGACCTTATGGCACCATGAGGGATAATTCTCAAAAAATAATTTTAGAATACTTAGCTTCTTCTATTGTTGTGACCTGAATTCTGGCGGCAATTCTGCTCAAAGGACATTGTGTCCTTTAATTGAGAGCCATGATAAAGTGAGTGCGGTATGTGGATCCTGCATGCCTTAAGGAAAATTCCTCACCCTTAAAAAGTTACATAGAAAGCTGCCTATTTCTTGGACGTTTATGCCTCAATTGTACAATTTATTTTCACAAATTCAAATGCAATCTTTGAGATTTTGTACCTCTCCAATTTTTGTTTAATATGATTTAATGTCATGTTTAACTTAATTGAAAAATTGGTTATCCTCTCTCACAATGAGTCTTTTTATTTTTAAACTTTCCTTTTGAACTTAGTCTTTCTTTCTTGTACAGTTTGGGCTTATCCAGTTGAGTCAACTAAAGTTTGTATTGATTCTTGGAGTTATTCCCAACTTTGTCTTGATTATCCTTGCACGAAATTTTGTCAGATATAGCTGTTAAAGACATAATGATAGGTATATAGTTAGGCAGCATTAAAGTTATCGTTAACTCCGTCATTTTGAATGCTTATTTTTTTTAATTTTTTAAAGTTTAGTTTCAAGAAGGTTATACTTTTGCTGATACCACCATAGCAAGAGTTGTTATATGTACATTAAGCATGAGCATGAAGCAAGATACAAAAGAGAAGCAACTCTGGGTTTCTATAAATGAGTGTAAAGTAACTCTCTCCTTGGTAGTTACTAGAAACAAACAAACAGCAGAAAAATGACAAGGTGCAGGAATATGGCAGTTTTAAAAGTTTCTTGTAAGAAGGATTTTCAATTTTCCCAGTGCTGGTATGAGAAATTTAGCAAATGCATTAAATGATCAGATAGTAAATGCAGAGTGTTAGATGGGGTGAAGGCACCAAGATGAAGATGATAGTAAATATACAGTGTTGCATATGTGTTTGCAAATTGGCATTGCCAATGGCTGGTAGAAACCAAGAAAAGATAGCATACGGTCATATGCTGCTGTAAGAACTGAGAGCACAAACATTTTCCAACTTCGTTACGACACCAGTTGTTTTCCCCTGGTCATAACAACTTTGATGGCAAGATTGAACTTTATGTGGATAGTGTCCACCTGTAGTTAATCCACTTAACCATGGTTCAATAGCAAAACCAAATACATAACAAATAGACATGTGCAATTTGAACAAAACACATATAAATGAATGCACTAACGGATTGGTTGACTGACTAATCTCTGCCATGTGGCTCAACCAATAATGCAAAGACCAGCCTTTTATGGCTGCCAATAGCAGTTTATTCTCTTTGCAGAGGTTCGTAATGGCAGAATAAAATCCTGTAGCTGCACAAACAAAATAATGATAAGGATGTGCCGCGTTTTGGATGATCTAGAAAAGAATAACACCATTGGTAGGCGTTGGTGAACATTTAAAGCAAAGATACCAAATGTTTTTTACTTGTCACCGGAGTCCCATAGTTTACAGTGCATTCTGGATAAGAGCACAGTTAATTGCATGGAGTATGGAAGTAAAATTCTTGTGCAGAATCTGGCTAAGCATGGTATGACTCATACCTTCTCATTCCTCTTCTTTTACAGACATTGATGCCCCTCTTTCCCTAGAGCTTTCTGATGCCAATTCATCACTGCATTCAAAGGATGATGGATTGACTTCATCCACTGATGCTCCCTCCTTGCAGGCATTGGATGCTTCTTCATTGCAACCTAAGAATGAATAATTCATTGAATTTAATGCTCTTACTTTGTTGCAGCTTTCTAATAATTCATTTAATTTATTCTCACAACTGCACATTCTGTAGAGCTTTGGGAAACACTCTGTAATAAATGGTGGGAGATTTTATCAACAACCTTGTAGATATGTAAAAATCTTAAAGGGAAATAGCTGGTTTGTACATTCCTATCTCTCTTAAAACAAATATTATGACTTACTTTTGATTGGTATTGGAAGTTCTTAAATGATTACCGAACATTTCCCAATGGCGTTTTAGAACATTCTATGATACATTGGTACCATTTTTGCAGAAATGTTTATATGCAAATGCATTATTAGTGCATGCACAGAAAAATTTGAGTGGGGAAAACTGTATAGATTGAACCGATAGTTGATGCTTGGAGAATGTAAATACAATAGTGAGGTGCGTTGTTAGCAGCCATGGTATTCAGGGATATCGAAAGAAGCTGAAACTATATGTTTCGTATGATTGTTTCAGATCAAAATTTGCAAACACTGATCAATTACATATATTGGTGGATCAAGCTATGGACCATTGTTTCCAATGACATGTGGAGGGCCTATAATATAGTACGGCACTAGGGCTGAATCAGTTAGGGCTTTAACATTGTCAAGTGAGCCACAGTCTTTACTTAAGGACCTGGAAACAGAGGTATATCCAAATTCAATGTATGCGACTTGGTGCCAAGTTAAAAATCTTCTCCTCTTATGAATAGGGATATGCTGGAATCATTTTTTTTTATATATTTGATGTGACCATGCAAGTTCTCTAGACCAAGGAAGATGTTTGACATTTTTGTTGAGCACATTGTTAAATATGAAATTTCTTTGGCAACAGAAGGAATGGAACAATGTGACTCTGTCTTTTATCTCTTAGAATAGAATCCACAGTTTTGTTTGATTTCAATAGTTCTTGTATAATCCAGGGCATTGTGGTTGTACTGTTTCTGTTCATTCAAACAGTGAATAAATAAATGTTCAAAGTGTATTTGCTAAATATTCAAACTTGACGATGCAGTTTTTCTTCAATGTTTCCATGTTCTTGTATAATGTTTATGTTTTTTTTTTTAAATAGTGAAGAGTTGTTTGTCACTTCTAATTGGCTTTCTTGCCACCATGGCAAGAGCTACGCTAATGTCAATGCAATCCTACGTGATCTCAACCATGAAGTGTTTTTATACATTCCTATGCATCACGATGTTTGAAGAGTGCAACTTTTTAATATACCTGATTCCTTTGTTTCTGAACCTTTCTTTGCCAAGAACGCTTCCCAGAAACATTGAAAGAAATTTCAGCATGTTTCCATGTGCTTTGAACATTTCAGGAACACAATCAAGGTATCCCCACGGGCCGTTTATTTGTACAGATGTTAGCTTAAGGCATGTTTGGTTGCTGGGATCCACAGATGTTGAATCTGCAGATTCCATCTTTCTAATTTGTTTTTTAAAACAGTTTTGTTTTATAGGGGTAAATCACAGGATTTATGGGTGATCGGTTGGATACACCTTTTTTTTTTGATTTTTGAATCTCTGGATATTTTACCTTGGAAGGTGTAATATCTCTGGATGCAAGAATCTCGGGAGTCAACATCTACATGGATTTAGACCTTTGCAGATTCAAGAAACCAAACACACCTTTAAGTGCTTTTTTAATCCTTTAAGAAATTGACAAATTTGATTCATGGATGTTTCTCCTTGAAAATTTCAAGTTCTTGTCCTTCGCTTCACCCTTAAACCTTTTGGCTTGTTGGTTAGGGCGTGGGACATGCATTCTATGAGAAAATTTAAGAGGCATTTTGAGAGTTACTGGTATGATTATAATTCAATTCTGCAACCAATTTTACAGGGATGATTTCAAAAATTAATGCTTTACCTAGCAATTTAAAATGGTTTTCTATGCTATCTGTGTACAACGTGTATGTGTTTGCTTTTTTGATATGAGTGACATCTAATGTTAAAGTAATTGATGAGCTTATTGTGATCACATTTATTTATTTATGTATTTCAGGTTGCAATTTTCTTTTTTCATGACCAGTTCACAATTTTGAAGGGCGTTGGCCTTGCTGTTATAATAATTGGAGTGAGCCTTTTTAATGTTTATAAGTAAGTCTTACATTATTAAAGATTATTTCCTTCATTTTTAAAAAGCTTTTAAACGAGTAATATGGTGTTTTTTATATAACGGTTGTATTTATTTATGACCCCTAAATTACCTTTTTTAATACAAGTGTAACGTTTCTCACTTTCTAATGATATTTTTATTTGGCTGTGATGTGATTTCTCTCTTTCTAATGATAGAATCAAATATCAAAAAGCCCACGGGCTAGGAAATGCAGAACAAACAAGACAAAATGCTAAATATGTTATATTGGACGATATTGAGGATGGCTATGAAAGTTAAAAAAAGGTAAATTTTTGACATGTTCAACTGCAAATAGTATTTAGTGGTTCCGCATTGAACAGTTTCATTAACCCAACAAATTTTTGTTTTCTATTTCAGATTCTGCTGGAGTTTGTGAGTTTGTTATGTGCTAGCCTAACGTGACAATGGATGAGAATTGAAACACATCCTTAAACAGGAGGACATGTCATGGTAAGATTGAAATGTTGATGGCTTCTCATAACCTTGAAAATTTCAGCAATGTAACTTGGTACTGTTTCGCTATGTTTGATGATACATTACTTTGAATGGTGAAGTGAAGGAAACTTATTTCCCTTGTGAAGTAGCGTAGTGGAAAAAGGGGAAAACTGTGGCAGCCAAGATTCTGAAGAAAATTTTGTCGCATATTGATTTCACACCCTTCAATAGTTTCTCCATTTGATTTGATTGACTTCAATATTTCTGATGCAGAAGTTTGAGAGGACACTGAAAGATATTTGAATAAACAGTATAAATGTACTCAGATGACAGGCACAAAGTTTTACAACTTAAATGCAAGGATAAAGTTGTACAATAGTAGGGATACTTTTCTGTTTATTTATTTATTAACAATTAGTTGTATCAATGAGTACCGAGGTTTGCAGTTGATGATCAAGTTACTTCAATATTTCATCTCACAAGCATAAGTAATAATGATTGGTCAATTTAGGTACTTGTTGCACTGCATCATCCTTGAGGGGGATAATGGTGGCTTAAGAAGTGAGTCAAGGAGTTACACTCACTGGCTAAGTTAACGGAACTCTGTTTCCTGATTGCTAGAACAACCAAATTAAGCTTAGCATGTCTAGGTTTTTAGCCCTCATGATGCAGAAGATGCAATGAATGCCTCAACCTCATTTTGGATATCTTGACCGTGAGTTATATGTGAGGAATACATTCAGTTGATTGAAGAGTTATTAAACTTTGTGAAAAACATATTTATCTTGAAGCACCAAAGTGGCTACTAGTGCAACCATTGGTCATTGTATTACTATATTTGATATTATGTTTCTAGAGGAAGCTTCTTCAAGTTGAGAGATACAAGGGTGGTGCTCATGAATGAGAATAGTTGAGGATATGGTTTATTGAAGATGTGATTTTGATGTCATTGACAAATAGTTCTACAAATCAACATTTGACGTTGGTGATGGCATTATGTTATTGAAGAAATTTTTTAATTAATAGAATTATTATAAGTGTTTTTGTTGGCAAAATATCATGTGAACTTCAATTGATGTATGCTTTGTGAGCGTTAAATAAATCTTGTTTGTAGTGGCATTTTGAATTTGTGAAGAACATGGATAATGGTATGAAATCTCCCTTTTGTACATGGTATTTGAAATTCAAGTAGCTTTTAATCTACCTCTTATCACAAGAGTTGCATGTTGTTTATGTTGAACATTATAATTGTAATTCATCATCATCTTATCCTTGTCTTAACAAAATAGGGTTGTCTCTACAAGGTATAAGCATTTATAATTGTAATTCATCATCATTCTAGTCATGTTTGAATGAAATAGGGTTGGCTATACAAGGTATAAACATTCATAATTGTAACTGTAGATTTAAATGCATTAGCATTGGAAATTTGACTTATGGTGTAACTTTATTCTAGTTTTATGGTGTAGGAACATCTCCTATTCCTTTGATGTTTTTTCTTACATTTTGTTATCTAGAGGTCCTTTGTGTTATGTCCTTGTTTTGGATTGGAAATTGCAACCTGAGTGTGGCTTGCAATGAGTCATAAATTAGTTTTTGAAGAAAATTGAGCTTTAGGCAAGGAATCGCAAGGGTAGTGCTACTGACAAGAGTTAGTCTTTCCAAAAAGGTTGCTAGAAGTTGCTACTTATAGCTACACATATTGAGAATAAGGTTGTTCTTGTGTTTCTACCCAAAAGTCAAATTGCGAGGCACTGTTGCTTGCATTGAGAATGGCTTTGTTGTTGGTTTTTCATCTCTAGGAAATTGTGGAAGGGTGTGACCTGCATGGAGTTGTAGTCATTTTAGAATTGCAATTGGACTACAATTGAACGTCTCCTTGTGGTAGGTTGCCTAATGGTTTTTGACAAAGTGATTGAATCAGGAAATTGATGAGGCCTTAATTTCAAAGTTATAAAAAGCAAAAGTTATGATGCATTGTGGGTCTTTTTGGCCATTGTAAATTATCCCTGGGTTAGAGAGAAGGGCTCTAAAGACAATTGTGAGTTCATTGAGTAAGGTTGAAGCATTTTGGCATTGTGATTCTCATCCATCGAGTAAGGTGAGGATTGTGAGTAATACTATGCCTTGCATTTGTCGTTGAGTGTTGTGACGTTGGGAGTACTTTGGGAGACTCAATGCTTCAATAGATTCTTTGGTATGTGTGTTCATAAGCTCACTTATCTTGTACTTTGATGTATTTTCAAGTTTTCATGTTTTAATAGAGAGGTTTTTAGTGGTGTTTTCCTTTCTACTGCATTGTGTATAAAGTGGCAATTTGCATGTGGGTTTGAGGTGTTTTTGGGGCTTAATTGTTCAAGAATGGTTCATTGAGACCTTAACCATATCATTCTAAAAAATAAATTTGCTATAGTATTACTTTTAAGGAAATTTATGGAACTTGTAGAAGAACTTTTTTAGAAAAGTTTTATTAGTGTTCAAATCTTAATTATTATAAAAGGAAAGTCATAGGCTATGAATCCTTGAACATTTTGAAGGGGAAGTGATGTGTATTGATGGGAAAAAAACCATAGACAACGAAACTAGAAATAACAAATACACAAAACCATAGATTATGACCATAATAGCATCCCAAAACAGCAAAAGAATTGCCAACAAAAGAATTACTAAGCTAAACTAAAATAAAGAATTACTAAGCTAACTAAAATAATGATCTACAAGGTTTTGTTGTAATCATGATCCTTAAATGGGATCCCAAACTAGCTTGACATGTACATTTGNGTTCCTTGACTTCCTTTGACCCTTTTTATGATCTAAAAAATACCTAAAACATCCACAAAATACATAACACACACAAGGAAAAGTACATTAGGTCTCAGATGATGTCCTCATCACATATTAGAACTCATCTTGATAAAGGTGGGGATAAGGAACTATTTATTGTGATTAAAAAGGCAATCAAGGTGATGAAAGATTAATTTAGTCATCATGAAGTCATTGTTGAGTAGGATGTGCATTTTCCTAAATGTTTCTAATTCTTCAAAAGTGTTGTTCAAATGTACATGTCAAGCTAGTTTGGGATCCCATTTAAGGATCATGATTACAACAAAACCTTGTAGATCATTATTTTAGTTAGCTTAGTAATTCTTTATTTTAGTTTAGCTTAGTAATTCTTTTGTTGGCAATTCTTTTGCTGTTTTGGGATGCTATTATGGTCATAATCTATGGTTTTGTGTATTTGTTATTTCTAGTTTCGTNCCTTTAAATAGAGAGCTTGGGTATAGATTTGGGACGGGAGAGTCGAGGCATACTTGAGAGAGGCAAGAGAGAGGGCACTCGAGGGAAGGTAGTTTAGGAAGAGGTGAAGGAGTCTCTTATGAGTGTGGCCTTTTCTTCTTGAGTGTGTGGGTCTTGTGAGCTTTATTGTGAGCTACAATTGAGTGAGAGTTGAGAGGGATCATTGAGGACATGTGTTGCCTCTAGGTCCTTAGGAGATGGTGAGTTGAGCTTTGCTTGTACATTGATGTTGTATTTTCATCATTGGGTTCAATATAATTGAGGGAGAATTACTCCATTTCTTTGTGTTCTTACTTTCTTCAAGTCAAGTCAACTTGGAAGTGTTTGGAATGGGGGCTTGTTTGGATTGGTCCTTACCAATGTGGAGTCCATGGGCCTTGAAAACAATTGCATCTTGTTAAGCATTGTGCATGAATTCTAGCAGCATATGTGCATTGAATACTATGCATATATCCTTTAAAGCAAGAGAGAATGCTATTTGTAGACTATTAATCACCATAATTTATATATTGATATTGATATTTTATTTCGTCTATGTAGACTCAAAGGATCTATCAGATAAATGAGCTTGTTCAAAATACATTAGTAGTTCTAAGTCCTAAGTATAATATATGTGTCCAATATTCATGCAACTTGAACACATCTTCTATATAATTCCCTAGAACTAACACTGGTAGCTTGAATAATTTATACAAAGATTGACTTGAGATTTGCCTTTTTTTTTTGAAGAAATCTATTTCGCAACATTCTAACAATACATGTTGTTCATCTTCTACAACTTGCAGTAAACAGAGTTGACATATTCTATTTTCATACTACTCATTTTTTCATCTTCCTATTTTAACTTAGTATGATCCAATTCTCACTTTGCTAATTAGTGCTCTCATGGATATTGAAATTTTTGGATGTAGATATTTCGTTTCATCATGTCTGCTACCTCTAATATTTTGTTAGTAAAATTGAAGCTTTTTTGTGTATTTGTGCTTGATTAAAACTTTCTCTATAACACGTTTTGAATTGTTTTGAATTTATTATTCCATCAATATTATTAATACCTCATTCTGTAGTCACAATCATCTTTCATGGAACCACTCCTATTACCAAGATTTTTGGATAATCTCTTTTAAGATCTTATTGCTATTTTTATTTCTCAAATAGAATGCCAAAAACTATATATGGCACTTGAGTGTTTACCTTGAATTTATCCAACAAGAACTAGTGATGAGCAGCAAGTAGTTCCTATGCCCAACTGTATGAATCACAAGTGTGCAGTAGTGATCCGGTTGAATTTCATGGGTTTAGTTGCTAAGTGTGCCTATAGACAAATATTGTGACTTAGGGAAATATGATTGTTGTTTTCTTATCTCTCACTTGTGTAGGCTCATAGGTATGGTTAAGTGTGAGCTAAGGCATATGATATTTATTTATATTTATATTTTCATATTTATTTAATCTAAGTATGGGGAAGAAGGTAAATGGTTGGTAATTAACTAATCTAGCTATCTAACGGTTCTAAAGCTAACTATCCTAAGTATCTGGGTTCACTTATTGTACACATCATGAACTCATATCAATGCTACTAGGTTACCAAGTGTCAATTACTGGGTGTACCAAATAACCACTATTTGGATTACCAAGTGTTAAATGGTATGCTTGAAGTAGTTGTACTTATGTGTTCATTATTAAATACATTAATTAATTAAAACAAGAATATAAAGTGCATTAATAATAAAGTTCATCGCTTCTCTCTGTTCTAAAGCAATGCGAAATTTATCCTTTTTCTCAACTTTCTCCCATTGAATCTGTTAGTTCCATGCATTTCTCTAAGTGTGAGTTAGAGATTAGTGGTTCTAGTCTTCATCTAGTAGCGTTATCTTTTTTTTTTTTCACTGGGGGAGGTGCATAAATGGATTGCTGATGGGTATAACTATATCTACATAGTAGAATTAGACATTCACATCCATTCGCACTTCAATTACCACTTAAAACAACCATCTTGGATTGCATTAGTCAATTGTAGATTTAACTCTTTCCAAGATGCCCTAATTACACAAGCTAAACACAGATTGGAATTCGACACCCTAGTTGTTACTTTACCAAATTTCACACTATCCTTAAGAGATCACCATCTACATAATAGTTTAATGATAATAGTGTATATTCCAGTAGATATGCAGATCGGTATTATCTACACAACTATTGGCACTAGATTGGTGTTTAAACCCTTGTAGAGTGTAAGCATCAAAAATTTTATTCCTTTTAGTGAACAATCTGTTTCTTGTGGTACAACCAATATTGAATATGGTACAGGTATCAACACCAAAGATTTACCTATCCATACCTTGTATCCGTAGCTAGATAATATGCTTGAAGAATTTTATGATCATGTTGTCCCAAGAAAATCTAGACATAATCTTGGTAAAAAACTATACAAAGTAAATCTTAAGACTCCAAAATTTATAGAGGTAGATCTGTTTAGCCAACCTCTTCAATCAAAAAGATATTTACCAAGAGTCACAGATCCAATAGCCTTACTACTAGGAAGGAATTCCTTTTATGGTTCCTCTTCCTCTTCCTCCTCTTTAACAACAGAAGAAAATCTTAGGAGGGTGTTTAAGGATTTAGGGATTACATATAATGTCAATAAAACTCTAGGAAAAACATCTAACTCAAATGATAAAGGTAAAATAGTAGTGGAACACATTGAACCAAACTGTTCTGAACAACTAGGAACATCTGCTTCTGTAGAAGAAGTGATAGAAGAATCCCACAATAGTTGTCCACACAAATTTGCAATAAAATATAACAAAAAATATCATTGTGCAAAATGTGATACACTCTTGCAGGCAGGAATGAACACCATGGAACCACCAAAAGAAGAAAAGGAAACAAAGAAAATATAGCTATAGATTGTAGATAACAATATTTTTTTTGCAAAACTATATAGAATCCAAGATGTTGATCATTTTCTTGATCAAATGGAATCATGGTACTATAAAGGTAGATTAACTCATGAATGTGTAGCTAAAGAACACCTACTTGGTGCCATGCCTCAACCATTTGTAGAGAAATATCATCATGAACTTAAAGTATGTAATAGAACTTAAAGTGGGCAATAATGACAATTGAGGTTGTCTTGTTGTGGTTGCTACTTTAGGAGGAAGTCGAAAAGCATCTAGCAATGCTTTTATTTTCTCTTCTTTACTTCATGGATCATATGTAGTCCACATAGCTTTGCCAATGTGGACTGGTATGGGGATGTCCCATAGGCAAAGTAGTATAGGGAACAACTCCTTAACATTCACAAACCACGTTGTGAATTGTTTCCATTTGATATCGAACGTCTTGACAAGGTTCTGTAGCTTGTGGTAATCATTCATTTTATTGGCTAGGTCCTTAGCAATCGATCATTGATCAGTGAATCAGCTCCTAAGGACTTCAAGCTCCATGTTGGCTATCTCTAAGTTTTGTTTAGTCTCTTTGTGGTGTTTGAATTTGGCCTCATAGAGGAGCTACAAACTAGCCATCTATTTCTCTAGCTTTGTACTTGGCCTATCTAGAGTAGGCATAATCAAGTTTGCATATCAGAGGTTGGTGAGCTCCATGTATTCCGTCATCTCTTCTATCTACAACTCCTTTAGGTGGATCTCGGCTTTATTGTATGCATTCAAATTGTCAAAGATCAACTATCATACATCGTCTCTTTGTTGGAGTTGCTAGAGAGCCTCATTCATCTTTGTCTTGGTCATTTGAATTTCTTTCTCATTTATCTCCTTGAGGAGCCTAACCTGGTTCCTGTAGTGGTTTTTAACCTTTTCAAATTTTAGGGCCTCATTCTTCTAGGTAGCTACCTTGATGTTTGTCTTTTGGTGAAACACCCAAACTCCCTCCATGAAGACATTTCTATTTTCCATTGTCAAGCTCCTCAAGTCAAGGTTCACCTTGGCTAGCTGCTCCTACTGTTGTTAGATGAATTCAAACATTTTGTCTTTTTATTCCTTGACATTACGCAAGTGGTGAATATCCTTGGTGAGAACCAAGTTTTGCTTGCGTACTTAAGTGAAGTCCTTATTAGTGTTGAAGGCTAATGCTTCTAATAAGGAGGCATCAAATACCGTCATCTCCTTTGCATTCTTAGCCTCTCTTAATTTTTTTTGAAGTTGCTAAAAAGCTTCATCTCTGCTAAGGTTCTGGTCAAGACTAGCGGAGTCAGAGAGCCGCATCCATAACTCTACAACTTCGACAACCATCCGATGTTTGTCAGTATTGGCTACTTGTAATTGGGTATTAATGATGATTAACTGACCCTTCGTCTCTAGTAGCTTTAAATGGGTTGCTATAATATCATTCAAGAGATCAAAGATTTTCAAAATTGGTTGCACAGCTCCCACTAGTTGGTTCAACATCTCCTTGTGTTGGGTTGCACTCAGCCTATTACTTCTTGCTTTTGTGGAAGCTTGCACATCTTTCAAGGTAGCAATGTTTGGCATTGCTACCGCATGAGTGTTTAAGACCTCTACCATCCTATTGACCATTACTTCTACTATTTTCTCCTACCCATGGCACTACATCACTAGGATAGTTGCCCCCTTACCTTCCTCTAGGTGTACTAAGAAAGTTGTGGCATTCCCAGAGATCTTAGGGAATTCGTGTTGTCCAGGGATGAACATCGTAACTTCTTGAGAGCTTGGATTTGTCCTTGTGGGCACCTATGTTCTTTGTGTAGAGAACAGTAAGATGGTCTTCTCTAGGCAATTAATGGTTCAAGTAACCTCATTGAGATGGCTCAACATTCCTTAGGATGTTCATATTGGCAAATGTCATAACCATCATCACTCTATTTCAAAATCTACAACTTCCTCTATAGTTGTAGCTTTACTCTTATTTTTGTGATATCCCTGTTCTCTATTCTTTTTCTTCCTTCTTTTGTGATCACTACCCCCTTAGTCTCTTCATTCCTTTATAATCTTTAGGGCTATTTGGAACTTCTCATTCAAGGAGTCCCGCATCTTATCTAATTTAGTTGCTATTTCAGTGATAGATTTCTATACTAGCAAGATTTTCCTTTGTACCATTTAATCAAGTGATGCCTCATCCTCATTATCACAGAAATGTACCTCTCTCTTGTGAATGGAGGGGTCCCTATTATACTCTTATGCACTTTCACGTTTATTAAGTTCACCTTCTTCTTTGGCCACATGATTAATTAGCTTTTAGATCTGATGGATCCTTAGCTTAGAAAATGTCCCTTGGGCATATATCCCAAAAGTTCTTCTTATTTCAGTCTTGAGCCCATCTATGATATGGCACAATTGATCTTGTTAGGAGTATCCATGGCTTGGGCATTAGTGAAAAAGAGAATAGTACCTACCCAAGGCCACATCCAAGGACTCATGATTTCATTGTTTCCATCCTTGGATATACCTTTGCAAGTTGAACACTCTAGAGTAGGTTTGATACTTGTCATTGAATAGCTTTAGCATCATACTCTATCGATGGATAGATTCTAGTTCTAAGTACTGATACCAGCTTTCATCTTCCTTAATGAGTGTTATTGGGAATAATTTTAGCTTTTTCCATTCATTTTCAATGTTTTGCAAGGAACAAGCATCATGAAAGGCTTGTAGATGATTCTATGGATCTAAGTTATATTCCCCCTCAAATTTGGGGATATTGTTCATATCCAGCCTCTTGATGTGACTATCTTTCAAGTGCCTAGTTAGAATTCTAACTACCTTTGAAATATTTAACATATTTCTAATAGCTATAAGGGGTTCATCATAGTCATAATAGTCTCGGTGGCCCTTGTCATGGTCATGATGTCTATGTGAGTTTTGCTATGCCTTCTTTCTCTATGATGATCCTCCCCTTGGTGCTATTCTTGCCTCTATTTGTTGCTATCCTAGTGGAACTTGTGATCACTTGGATCCTACCCATTAATCTCCATCCTGATCTTAGCTTCTCTTCTTTTTGTCTCAAACGTTTCACCTCTTATTAGAGTTGGAGGAGGAAAACAATGAGGATGATGATGAGGATGAGGAAGAAAGAGAATCAACACTAGAACCATGCCTTCTAGATTCTCTTCTTCGATCCCTACCCTAATCCTTTTTTTTGTCTTTTTCTTTATGCTTGTCATTATTCTTGCTTTGGGTGAATGGTTGTGGCTATCATCTTTTGAGATCCTTTGATCTTGACAACCATTCTTCCCATCACCCAGATTTTGAATGGTTGATTGCAACCTTTGGTTAAGGATCTCCCCATCAAAGAAAGGTGAAGAGTTAGTGTATTTGAATTTGGCTTGAAAAGAAGTCCTCACCTTCTTTATGTTGCTACAAGAATAACTGGGTTGGGATCCTCTTACCTTTAGAAGCCTCATATCATGCTTCCATCTATCGATCCTTCCTCCATTGGGCATTAGTGGGATGATAATCCTTATAAATGTGGTCTTTGACCTCATATTTTGCATTGTGTCTAGAAATGCTCAACTTGATCAAATTGTTCATCAACATTACAAGAATAGATTAGGTGGAAGGCAACACAATGTTGCCTTCCATGTCACTCCATTGAAGTTGCTCATCCTAATGTAAGATGAAGGTGAAATTTGGAGTGTAAGGATTTGGATGGGTGTAAAACATGTAAATTTGTTGGGAAGTTCTTTGCACCTCTTGTCTTTGATTGGTTCCACCTATAAGTGGTGGAGGTTTATCCTTGCAAGAAGAAGCCATGTTAGTTTTTACTAAAAATAGTGTGCTTTGCTCTTATGTTCTTAATGATGTTTTTTTCATTGAATGATCTTTACAACATCTTTGTATGATATGACTATCTTTTCTTACTTAGCACACTCAGCTAAACTAAATCTCTGGCAATGGCACCAATGATGAGTTACAAGTAGTCCCTATGTCCAACCATATGAATCACAAGTGTGCACTAGTGATTCGGTTGAATTCCATTGACTTAGCTCTTAAGTGTGCCTATAGATCAAGATGGTGACTTATGGAAATATGATCGTTATCTTTTTAGCTCTCAGTTGTGTAGGCTCATAGGTATGGTTAAGTGCGAGCTAAGACATATGATATTTATTTATATTTATATATTTATATTTATTTAATCTAAGTGTGTGGGAATGGTTGGTAATTAACTAATCTAGCTATCTAATGGTTCTAAAGCTAACTATCCTAACATAAGTATTTGGGCCTACTTATCGTACACATCATGAACTCATATCAATGCTATTGGGTTACCAAGTGTTAATTACTGGGCATACCAAATTGCCACTACTAGGATTACAAGTGTTAAATGGTAACCTTGAAGTAGTTGTACTTATGTGTTTATTATTAAATTCATTAATTAATTAAAACAAGAATATAAAGTACATTAATATTAAAGTGCAAGTAATAGATATTAATCTATTCTATGCAAGGAATGTCAAGAATCTCATCTTTATTGTTAGTCACATCCATGTGTTTAGGTACAAGATGCTTGAATAAAGATCTGTACAATTGCTTGAGTTTGTATTGCGGGGACTCAAAAAATATTCTAGCTCTAGAGAAAGAAAATTGTAAGAACTCGGTTATACTAATGACATAATGTGCCATAAATGTGATGGGTATGCACATTTATATAGGCTTGACATGACATTGCATCGACACATTTGCATTGATGCATCTTTCCATGCATTGACGAGGTTGTGTCGACTGGACTACATTAATGGGGTTGCATCAACACATGCCCGTCAACGTAGTAGTAGACATGATTCATCAACTAGTTTTGAAGTTTTTCAATTTTTCCATGATTCTTGATTAAGACCTAGGCCCCACATGACACATCCATAAAGCATTGTAGTTTGAACAATTTATATGAAATATTACATTAGTTTGCTACCTATTAGCTTTCATGGAGATTTAGGGAACAAAGCATTGCAAGTTTTTTAAACCTTTGTTTTTTTCAAAAGATTTTCATGTTGTAGTATTGCACCTTTGTGAATTAATGTCTTTCACAACAAGAATGTTAAAATACATTATACTTCTATAAATGATTATTTTGAATCATACTCTTTAATTAATAAGTCATATGATATTTTTATAATTTCTTGTAAACCATAAAATTAAGGTGGTTGAAAGTAGCTAACTCTTATATTAGAAAGAGAATGTAATGCATAAAATAATATTTAAATATTTAAGTGATATATGTTCATTTATGTATGGTTATTTTTAGATTGGCCCCAATGCAAGATTGTAGAAATTTAAAAAACAAAAACCTAAGAAACAAAAATCACTTTTTGATATTTCTTTTGTGTATTTCCTATATATCTTAAAATAATGTGCTTATGTATTGGATTCATGGTCATATTCTAATTGATATTTATGATACTTTAAATAAATATTTTAGTTTATAAAATTTTACCTTTTATTTTTACGAAGAATCTTCATAGATAGAAGTACAAAGAATTTTCAATAGATAGAGGTTATTAGTATCGAAGGTAAAAAAGTATTGTCCTTAATCTAAATTTTATTAATTTACAATAGTTAATTTATCATTAGACTTTATACATTCTCAATTCTTAATTCTTTAAGAAACTTTGGAGCTATGAAACTAGCTAGATCTTGAATTTGAGCATAAAGTTAGGTTAGTTCATATTATAACTCTTCAAATTGAAATTTTGCATGTTGTAATTGAGTTTTTGTAAGCACCAACTTTCCTTTATTTGCAATGAGTTTATATTTTTCCACTGGGATATTTTTAGGAATTTTTAAAATATCCTAAATAGTTTGGCTTATTTGTAGCAATCTGTCCAGATCATCTTCATGTTGCTTTGCTCACATTATTCCATCTCCTACCTTATCATGGTTGTAATGGATCCTATGTTTTAGGCATGATTAAAATGATCAATATACCTATCCATAGGAATTCCATGCCAAGCCATGTTTCTTACTAGTGACATTGTAGTGCATCATCTTGGGCTTACCACCATGAGATGAACTAGCTACCATATTGCAAGCAACATCACTCAATAATGAAAAATTGGTAAACGTTTGTTAGATTTGTTAGAAGTAATTAATTAATCATTAATGTTAATGTTGTAGATCTTGACCATTTGTTAGAGGACCACCTTCAAGCATGGGTTATATGTGTTGCACTGGAAAAATTCAATGTTGGAAAACTGAAAATCCCCAATGAAAACAGTTTAACCTTGGATCCCAAGGATCCCTAAGAAAGAGGATGCAAGGCACCCTAGATGGTTTTGCTGATCATCCTTGGACTTAGAAATTGTAAAACAGTGTAAAAGAATTGAATAAAAATTGTAGATTTAACCAAGAGAAACAAAAAAAAAAAAAAAAAAAAAAAAAACTTGCACACAATAAATGAACTACAAATTTTATTGAAAATAATAATAGTTGTAGATACAAAAATTTCAAGGGAGTACAAGTTTTTTTCTATACCTTCTCAAGTTTGATTTTGATATCTTTCTATAAGTTGGAGTGGGGGAAAGCCTAGGATGTTAAGTTATGATTGTGATCTATCTATTCACTTTTATTGAACATATGAATTGCTTGATTAAATGATTAATGGTAAAATAATTACAAGAGTTAAATTTAGATGGTCTTATTTTTTGTGTTGTTGGAAGTTATAAAATATTATTATGTGATTGAGCAAATCTAAGATTATTAATTTATCTTCTTTTGTGGTCATTTCTTTAGTTTACAAATGTGTAAATGATCTTGAATAGATATTTCTTTTTAGGTTGAATGAAAAAAAGTTTGATTTTTTAAATATGATGAATCTTGCATAGATATTTTACTGACAATTTCTTTTTAAAATTATCTCTTAATTCTTAAAATTAATATTGATTAACTTGTTTCAGAGCTAGATCTTGGCCTTGTTGATGTCATTTTATATGTTAATATCAGTTTGATTGTTATAGAAAGAAAGCCACCTATGCATTTTCTTCTTTCAACTAGCTTTCTTTTTGGGGGCTTTGGATGTTAGCTCTTGCTCCCTAGGAATGGGTATTACATTTTGGTATCATAGAGCTAGGTCTAGCTTTCTCTTACATTCCTTCAAACCTCTTATGAAGTTTGAATTTGTGCATTGTTTGATGTGGTGTTGGTCTATCTTTCATATGCCTAAATTGGAAAGAAATGTCGTTAGTATTGACTTGGAATACTTTATCATGGCAACTAAAGCATAACATTCAAAGTGTGTACATGCCTTTGAATAGTAAGTGCAATGAAGACTTACATGAGGAATAAACATGGTGCCAAGTCTAGCAACCAAGAGAATAAGCCTCCTCAACATTGGCAAGAGGCCTTTGCAACACTTGCCCATTCTGTCACTTTGCTTACTACAACTATATAGCAAAATATATAGCCAACTATATAGAATCATGAGGAAAATGAGGCAAGACAGTATCAACATTATGTGAATAATGGGGTTGTTAAGTTGCAAGAATTTCTAAAGTGCATGCTACCATCATTTGATGGAGTTTTAACTAGAGAGCAAGTTAAATCCTAGTTGTTCAGGATGAATGATTTGTTTGAATTGTTACATACAAATGTCAAAGAAAGAGTTCTTCTTGCAACTCATGAAGGTGTTGAATGGATAACTAAAAAAGTAAAAAGCCATAATGAAGGTGTTGAATGGAATAAATTTGCAAAATATTTTAGAACAAGATATATTTCAAAAGCACATGTGGAACAAAAAAGATGGGAACACTTGCACCTTTAACAAGGGTTCAAGAATGTGGCTGAATATGAATGAGAGTTTGTTAATTTAATGATGTATACACTAGAAATTCCAGAATGCATGAGAATCAAAAAATTTATCAATGGCTTGCATTCTTCAGCCCAAGAAAAAGTTAATTTGTTTGAATTGTGATGAGTCGTCATTTAGTTTACTGCGATACCGTGTACGTGATATCGCAACCTATCTCCTCATCTAGAAATAAGAGGTAGACAGTTCCAATAGGCATCAATCAATTAGTTAATCATTTTAGTGTTAAGTTTTAGTAGTTCTTTCTCTCAACACTTTTCCTCCAAGTGTATGCCCGCATTGTGGTGATTGTAATTGTATGGAACCTTTATTCGAGTGTGACATACTTGGACATGTACATGATCGGCAATAAAGATCGAGATTACTTCATCATTGCAGCATTCACTTAGTTTAATTATTTATTTAATTGTTATTTACTACTTTCTTAATTAATCTCTTCTTACCCTAAACTCCTATTAAACACGGAATGAGTACGACTTGATTACGAGCATTTAAGTGTGACTACTTGGTAACTGATGAGTGGCAAGGTACCGCTACACTCAACCATACGAAATGAGCATCGCACGCGCGATCCGGTCGAACTCCGTAGATGGACTAGTTGTGGCACCTAGATAGTTAGCCTTAGGTCGTAGTTCGCTGTCTTCCCACCTAGACTAGTTTTGCATATGTCACGTATGGTTTAGTCTAGATGAGGTGTATGATGTGTTCTAATCTTAACGCTACTCCTGATGGCAGTGGAAAATAATATTTAACTAAATCTAAGCTAAGAGGAAAAGGGTAAGAAAATCTAATCTAGCCTAAGTGCGACGAGCAACCGATTCCTTGATCAACCGTACACATCTTGGACTTCGTGCACGACTGCCACTGGGACTACCAAGCATAGGCCTAGGTACGCCACTGGGATTACCAAGCGCAGACCCCAAATACGCCACTGGGTTACCAAGCGTAGATCCCCCTAGCTACACCACTGGGCTACCAAGCAGTCACACTTAAATGCTCGTAATCAAGTCGAACTCGTTCCGCTTCTAGGAGTTTAGGGTTGAGAGACTAATCGCGATAAGTAACCGATTCCTTAACTAGCCGTACACACCCGTAGATGCTCGTAGTCAAGTCGTACTTACACCGCGCTATGAAAGCAATAAATAACATGAAATAAATAACAATAAATAAACTAAGTGAATGCTGCAATGATGAAGTAATCTCGATCTTTATTGCCGGTCATGTGCGTGTCCAAGTACGGCACACTCGAATAAAGACACCGTACAATCACATTCACCACACTGCGGGCAGACACGGGAAAATTCTAACTCTGGAGGGATCAAACTGCCAGAGCTTCACTACACTAAAACTAGGATTAAAATGAAGGAGAGCTGCCTCTTATTTATAGAAATTGCGGCTGACTACGATATCGCGTACGCGATATCGCGACCCATGATACATCGCATACGTGATATCGTGACCCATGATACAACGTGGGTGCCTTATTGTGGGTGCCTTAACGCGGCCGCTAGCACTATGAGCAATTCATGTCTCATCATACCCCCACGACTGAATGAAAACTCGTCCTCGAGTTAAAGTGAGAACAAGCTACATTGATTACATAGTGGATAGGTATGGGATTATTAGATGGAAAAAATGGGATGATGCCGCAGTGTGGGAAGAAAACAAAACAAAGACACAAGACACAGAATATGTACAAAAATTTGGAACTCATGTAGTTCCTGGTGGCAATGAATCCTCCATAGGTGTCTTTCCCTTTTCTTGTGCTCCAGGTCTGGGATTTGATAGCATTGAAGTACAGTCTGGAGTTTCTCCTCTTGTAAGGCCTTGAGTGCCTTGGCATGCATGTAAGTTTGCACTTGTTCCATAGAGGTAACCCAGAAAGCCTTCTCTTTTTCTTCTACCACCCTTTTATTCTCTGTCAATAGTTTATTAAGTTGCTCAGTTCTGAAAGTGTCCAGCTAGTTCTGAGCAACCTTTGGCCTTGTATTCGGAAGGTTTAATACTTCCAGAATGGCTTGAATAGAGAAATCAATAGTCACACCACAATTGTCAACTATGGTGCCTTCTTCTTTGTTGTGCCAAAATTGGTGCATTTCCCCTAAGTACCAGGCACTGCTTTCAGAGAGGGTATCTCTTGCTTCTGCCTACCCAAACCGTACGACAAGAGGATCTTCTTGATGAAAGTTGAATGATTGTTCCTCCTATTCTGCATGTTGTCTGGTAGGATCGTGTCTTCCACCTCTCTGAGATCATTCGATCGCACCTTGAGCAGGACCTTCCTGTTGTCTGCATTTCAGGACCATCTGCAATCACACGGGACCAATCATTAGTAAAGTTGTTACCAAAGTTAGGTTATACCTTACTGCTTGCCTTAATAGATTTACTTTATTTCCGTGTGATGTTAATTAGTAGAAGAACATGTCCCCGAAATATTATAATGCTGAGTTCTCTTTGCTTAGGTGGTTTCCCAATTTACTTTTCTGGTATAGCGAAGGGGATGAAATTATTTTTGACACATTGTATTCTTAATTTTAGAACTAATTACCCTTAGAGATGTCCTTCGGGCGATGATGAATTTTAAAAAAATGTACTTGCTATTCGGCATGGACAAAAAATTTATATGCTATTTAGCATGTACCGTCTCCCCCATGACTAAGCTGAGCACTCCGGGTTCAAGTAGGTTCAAACGGAATGAAAATTGGAGTACCAGCAAGCGAGTTATGGATATGAAAGCAAGGGATGTGCACTCGCAAGTCGTAGAGAGAAATTTGAAAAACTTCCCCTGTGTGAACAGTTGTAAATAATGTTGATTAGCACAGGGGGGTCATGTATATATTGAAGTGAGGGCACTTAGAGAATGTACCAAATTTGTTTTATATGTTTTTGAAATTAAACATTGTAAACTAAGGACATCTGGACGATTATTAAAGAGTTCCAGGGTAATTCAACTAGTTCTGAAGGCACGACCCCCCTGATGGTGTGGAATTTATCAATAAGGACCTCAGATGGTAGGGAAAAAGGCTATGTGATGGTAATAAGGGAAATAAAATCAATGGAAAAATTAAGTTGAGGGTAAGAGATTGTGTGTTCTAGCTAGAGAATTAATGAAGATTACAACAAAATTACACAAGTGGGTCCTCCCCAAAGCAGGTTTCAACGTATTATGCCCTTGTGTAATCACACTTAAAGTGTCCGTGAGCACTAGAAGGGTTAAATGTAATCTGCACTAACTCCACAAAACACACACATGTAAATATCACCGAAATGAGATGAAAATTCTATGCTACATGAGACACGAGCTACAATTACACGAACAATGAGATGAGACGAAGTATAGAAAGGGATCGTAGAGATTGGGACATGAGGTAACTGACCCAGGGCACAATGAATCCTGCGTGTAAAGCATGATTAAGGTGTCATTAACCCGTCATTCCAAGATCAGGACCAAGTCCATCCTTCTAATCAGTGACATCGCATTGCTTCATCCCATGGTAAACAACTATAGGAGTATCATAACAATATGGCGTACGATCACTTGGCGTTTAGTACAAGGGAGGAGTGATTTTTGTTTTATGGCACTTCTTTTTCTTTTCCTTTCTCTCTCTCTCTCTCTCTTTTTTTCACTTTACTGAATCTAGAGAAATCGTCAACCTTCAGGCATGGGTGCATGTCTTTCCAGTGGGACCTCCTAGAACAGCGTTTGATTTTCAAGTGCCCTTTTGATTACTCTTACTCCCATTTTCATTAGATCTACAAGGATCTTAGTACAACCATATTGCATAATAACTCCCATAGATGTCACCAAAGAGAATCCACAAGTCCCCTTGATGTCACACCCTAATCATTCCCTCTTGGTCCATCCTTCTTCATTCTGGGTACAATGAACACAAAATTAATTTTAAGTTTTAGAAATTTCAAGAATATCACTGTGCCCTCGAACAGAACCTCTTTATTTATAGAGTGGATGAGTGGGGGTAGTGGGCTCACTGTTTCAAATAATTGATCACTCATGACTTAATAACATAGAACACATCTCAACCAACGATCTACATGAGTGTTTTATTCATAGATGAGATTACTTACAAAAACATGAAAAAGACAAACACTCAAAAAGATAAAACAAAAAGTTGAAAAATGAAAAACTGAAAAACAAAAAGTTGAAAAATTAAATAAAATGAAAAAAATTTATTAATCCTGCTTGTTATTAGAAGGGGGGATATCCTTCATAGCTAAACGGTTGAGGGTAGCACGGATTAATAACTGACGACCAGAATCCTTGCATCTTGGAAATCTTGGGACTCGGTCATACTTACCCCGTCGGGTTTCACACATTGGGTTATAAGGAGCATAGTGGGGAAATTCATAAAATGTAGTTCCAGGATAACAAGTTAACCCACTATGATATTCGGGACCATTAGATTGTATGCAAGGATTAATAAAGGAAGGTTGAGGATCCTGGCATGTTGGAAATATTGGAATTGGTCCATACTCACCCCATGGGGGTTCACACACTTGATTGTAGTAAGCATAGTGGGGCATTTCATACGATGTAGTTCCCAAATAACGAGTTGACCCACTATGATGTTGGTGACCATTAGATGGTATGCAAGGATTGGGTTGATGCCTCCCATGGTTGTGTTCATTGGGATGTATGGTTATTGGAGTGTTAGTTGGTGGCCCTGATAAAGTTACATGAGGTGTTGGGTTCGAAGGTAAGGGTGCACCATCGTGTGGAACTTGTGCTGGGTTGGAAGACGCAGTGGCCTCTGAATTATGTTGTCCCTTCCTACGACCGTGTTTAAAGAAAGGACGCTTCTAATATTGAGGAGGCTCTTCACTACTATTAGTAGCAGTAGCACAAGTGTTATTCGTGGGTTGCAGTGGTGCAGGTACATAAGGGGCAGTTGGTGGCGATGTATAAGGTGGGAAAGGATGAGAATGCTGAAAGTTAGGAGAAGGATAAGGTGCACAAGGTGGTGGTGGTGTTGGAGGCACGGGTTGATAGTATTGTGGGGAATAGTAGTGTGGTGAGATAAAGTATGTTGGCTAAATTGGAGAAACAAGAGGTTGAACATGATAAGCATTTGGATTCGGAAAATATGAAGGGTGCCTCCAGTCTAAGGGTGGTCCCCCCTACGACTGGGATTGTTTCCACTGTGATCGAACACAGTATATTTGTATGAACTCTGGATGTAACGCGTTTTCCCAATGCTCATATAAATGTGACAAGATTGGGCATTGACCCTTGGGATGATCGTACAGGCATATGTTGCATTCATATGTATAATTGGCAGTTGAGCTCTTCTTTTCTTTATCCCTTCTTTCCAAATGTCTACTATTTTGTCCTGCTTCTTGGGTTGTGAAAACTCTATCTCCAGTGTTGTTGATATATTCTCCACATTTTTGATTCATTCATTCCAACATCTTATTGATCTTTGCCTCGGCTTCTTCTAACAATTGTTGTATTGGCAAAGATGATGTTTCCACCTTGGAATTTGTTGATCTCTCCTTGTTATGATCATGGACCTTTGTTGAGTTAAAATTTTGATCCCGTTTATGTTTTTCAACGCTCTCCCATGTAGCTATTTCTCCTTCTTCTTTTGCTACCCGCTGAATAAGCTCTTGGATTTGGTGGGTTCGTAGGTTATATAGTTGACCTTGGGCATATACTCCTAAAGTCTCTCTTGTTTCATTACGTAGCTCATCAATGATATGATACATTAGCCTTTCCTCGGAAAACCCATGGCTTGGACAATGGTTTAACAGTGCATAATATCTTTCCAAGGCCATATCCAAGGGTTCATGTTGTGCTTGTTTCCATCCTTGGATTTGTTTCCTCAAAGTTGACACTCTTGCGTAGGTTTGATATTTTTCGTTAAAGACCTCTACCATTGTTGACCAGTGTCATATTGAATTTGGTTTTAATGATCTATACCATACTTTTGCTTGGTCAATGAGTGTCATAGGGAAGAGCTTAAGTTTTTGCCACCCGTTATCAATGTTGTTCCACGTACAAGCATCGCAGAAGGCTTGTAAATGTTGATATGGGTCTAAGTCATAGCCCCCTGAAAAAGTAGGAAAGTTGTTTAAATCGAGCCTAGGTAGACAACTCTCTTTACGATGCCTACGTGAGATTCGAACAGCCTCTTGTATTTGCGTTAAGCTTGTAGTGGCCAGTGGGGGTTCATCGTCATCGGGTAAGTTATGTCTTCTTGTGTTAGGATGATGTTGTCTTTGTTGATGTTTATAAGAAACTCCCACTTCAGGTTGTGTACTCCAATCTTCATCATCATATGGTTCGTTGGTTCTCCAACTTCCTCACTAAGTGTGGCGTTATTATTATCTTGTAGGAGAGGCATGATTGTGTGTGAATTTAGATGTGACTTTTTTAATTACTTCTTCTTCCTAAGAGATATATCTTTAAGTTCTTTATAGCAACCTTGTGTGATATAACTAATCTAGATAACTAGCACCATCCCCGGCAACAGCGCCAATGATGAGTGGCAAGGTACCCCTATACTCAACCATACGAAACGAGCATCGCACGCGCGATCCGGTCGAACTTCATAGATGGACTAGTTGTGGCACCTAGATAGTTAGCCTTAGGTCGCAGTTC
>MNCI01027637.1:2112408-2145075 GCA_015680685.1 Gnetum montanum
GTTGCAATGATGAAGTAATCTCGATCTTTATTGCTGGTCATGTGCGTGTCCAAGTACGGCACACTCGAATAAAGACACCGTACAATCACATTCACCACACTGCAGGCAGACATGGGAAAAATTCTAACTCTGGAGGGATCAAACTGCCAGAGCTTCGCTACACTAAAACTGGGATTAAAATGAAGGAGAGCCGCCTCTTATTTATAGAAATTGCGGCTGACTACGATATCGCGTACGCGATATCGCGACCCATGATACATCGCATACGTGATATCGCGACCCATGATACAACGTGGGTGCCTTATCGTGGGTGCCTTAACGCAGCCGCCAGCACTATGAGCAATTCATGGCTCATCAGTAACCTAGTAGCGTACCTAGGATTTGTGCTTGGTAACCCCAGTGGTAGTCGTGCATGAAGTCCAAGATGTGTACGGATGATCAAGGAATGGATGCTCATCACACTTAGGCTAGCTTAGATTCTCTCTCACCCTTCTCTCTTAGCTTAGTTAATATTATCTTCCATTGTCTTCAGGAGTAGCAATAGTATAACACATCATACACCTCACTCTGGACTAAACCATACGTGACAAAGTTAATACTAGTCCAGGTGGGAAGATAGCGAACTACGACCTAAGGTTAACTATCTAGATGCCACAACTAGTTTGTCTGTGGAGTTCAATCGGATCGCTCGTGTAACGCTCGTATTCATATGGTTGAGCGTAGGGGTACCTCGCCACTCATCATTGGCACCGCTGCCGGGGATGGTGCTAGTTATCTAGATTAGTTATATCATACAAGGTCACTGTAAAGAAATTAATGATATATCTTTTAGAAAGAAGTAATTATAAAAGTTACATATAAATTCACACACAATTTCACAACCATGCCTCTCCTACAAGACTATGATAATGCCACACCTAGTGAGGAAGTTCATTGGAGAACCAACGAACTATATGACAATGAAGATTGGAGTAGGCAACCCGATGTGGGAATTTCTTATAAACATAAATGAAGGAAACATCATCCCAATGCATGAAAGCATAACTTACCCGATGACGATGAACCCCCACTGGCCACTACAAGCCTAACGCAAATACAACAGGTTGTTCGAATCTACCGTAGGCATCGTAAAGAGAGACGTCTACCCAGGCTCAATTTAAATAACTTTCCCAAATTTTCAAGAGGCTATGACTTAGATCTACATCAACATTTACAAGCCTTCTACAATGCCTGTGCATGGAACAACATTGATAATGGTTGGCAAAAACCCAAGCTCTTCCCTATGACACTCGTTGGCCAAGCAAAAGTATGGTATAGATTGTTAAAACCAAATTCAATATGACGGTGGCCAACAATGGTAGAAATTTTTAACGAAAGATATCAAACCTACGCAAGAGTGTCAGCCTTGAGGAAACAAATCCAAGAGTGGAAACAAGCACACCATGAACCCTTGGACATGGCTTTAGAAAGATATTATGTACTATTAAAAAATTGTCGAGGTTATGAGTTCTCCAAGGAAAGGCCAATGTACAATATCATTGATGGGCTTCATAATGAAACAAGAGAGACCTTAGGAATGTATGCCCAAGGTCAACTATACAAACTACAAACCCATCAAGTCCAAGAGCTTATTCAGTAGGTAGCAAAGAAGAAGGATAAACGGCTAGATGGAAGAGTGTTGAAAAACATCAACAGGACCAAAATCTCAACTTGACAAAGGTCCATAATCACAAAAAGGAGAAGTCAACCTACCACAAGGGGAAAGAACCATCTTTTATGGTACAACAATCATTAGAGGAAGTCGAGGCAAAGATTAATAAGATGTTGGAATGGATGCATAAAAGTGTGGAGAATATATTGATATCATTGGAGATAGACTTTTGACAACCTGAGAAGTAGGACAAAATATCATTAGACAATCGGAAAGAAGGGATGAAGGAAATAAGAGCTCAACTACCAATCATATGTATGAATGCAATATTTTCCTGTATGATCACCCTAAGGGTTAATGCCCAATATTGTTACATTTATATGAGCATTGGGGAAACACGTTACATCCAGAGTTCGTACAGAGATACTGTGTTCAATCACAATGGCACAAATCCCAGTTGTGGGGGAAGCCACCCCTAAACTGAAGACACCCTTTGTATCATCTGAATCTAAATGCTTACCTAGTTCAACATCCTATTTTCCCAGCTGAGTCAACATGCTCTACCTCACCGCATTACTATTCTCCTCAATACTATTAACCCATGTCCTCAACACAACCATTGCCTTGTGTACCATGCACTTCTCCTAATTTTTAACATTCTCATCCTTTCCATCCTTCTACATTGCCACAAACTATTCCTAAGGTTCTTGCACCACAACAACAACCTTCGAATGTTACTTGTGCTACTATTGCCAACAGCAATGAGAGACCTCAGCAACATGGAAGGTGTCCCTTCTTTAAACATGATCGTAAGAAGGGACAACACAACTCCAAGGCCACTGCATCCTCCAACTTTGCACAAGTCCAAACTTGTGATGCATAATTATCTTCAAACCTAATGCCTCATGTTACTTCATCAGGGCCACCAATCGACACTCCAGCAACCATAAGGCCCAATGAACACAGTCATGGAGGACAACATTCCGATCCTTGCATACCATCTTTCGGTCACAAACATCATAGTGGGTCAACTCTTTACCTAAGAACCACATCTTACAAATTGCCCTACTATGCTTACTACAATCAAGTGTGTGAACCCTAATGGGGTAAGTATGACCAAGTTTTGATATTCCCAACATGCAAGGATCTTCATCTTCCATTTATTAATCCTTTCTATCCTCAATCGTTTAGTTATGGGGGATATCCCCCATTCTAGTAACAAGTAGGATTAATAACCACTCTTTATTTTCTTTAATTTTTACAAATTTTTGTTTTCCAGTTTTTTAGTTTCAATTTCTTGTTTTGTCATTTTGTCTTTTTATCTTTTTACGCTTTTGTAAGTAATCTCATCTACAAATAAAACACTCATGTGGATCGTTGGTTGAGGTGTGTTCTATGTTATTGAGTCTCGAGTGCTCAATTATGTGGACAGTAAGCCCATTACACCCACTCATCCATTCTACAAATAAGAGATTCTGTTCGAGGGTACATTGATATTCTTGACATTCTTGAAACTTAAAATTAATTTTTTGTTCATTGTACCCAGAATGAAGAAGGATGGACCAAGAGGGAATGATTAGGGTGTGACATCAAGGGGACTTGCGGATTCTCTTTGGTGACGTCTGTGGGAGTTATCATGCAACATGGTTGTACTAAGATCCTTGTAGATCTAACGCAAAATGGGAGTAAGAGTAATCAAAAGGCACTCAAAAATCCAATGGTGTTCTAGGGGGTCCCACTGGAGAGACATGCATCCATGCACGAAGGTTCGTAGCTTCTCTAGATTCATTCATTCAAAAATAAAAGAGAAGGAAAAAAAAAAGAAAAAAGAAAAATAACAAAAAAGCAGAAAAAGGAAGTGCCACAAAGCAAAAATCACTCCTCCCTTGAACAAAATGCCAAGTGATCGTACGCCTTGTTGTTCTGGTACTCTCATAGTTGCTCATCATGGGATGAAACAATGTGGTGTCACTGGTCAAAAGAATGGACTTGGTCCTGATCTTGGAACGACGGGTTAATGACACATTAATCATGCTTTACATGTAGAATTCATTGTGCCCTGGGTTAGTTACCTCATGTCCCAATCTCTACAATCTGTTCTATACTTCATCTCATCTCACTATTCGTGTAATTGTAGCTCGTGTTGTGTGTAACATAGAATTCTTCCCTCATTCCAGTGATATTTACATGTGTGTGTCTTGTGGAATCAGTGCGGATTACATTTAACCCTTCTAGTGCCCACAGACATTTTTAAGTGTGGTTACACAAGGGCAATATAGGTTGAAACTTGCTTTGGGGAGGACCCACCTGTGTAATCTTTTGTAATTTTCACTTATGACATAGGTCACACACACCATTTCTTACCCTCAGCCTATTTTTCATAACATTCTTTCCCTTATTACTACCCCTTCGAATTCCAATGTTCCTATGTACCATTACATAGCCTTTTTCTCCCATCCAAGTTCCTTATTGATAAAATCCACACCATCGTAATTAATTGTGCCTTTCGAATTAATGGAATTACCCTAGCAAGCTTTAACATGTGCCACATGTCCTTGCTTTCACATTTTATTTTCCAAAAAATCCTAAAAATTCAATATTTTCCCTTGGGGCTAAAACATCATTAGGCCGTGATATCGTGTACGTGATACTACGGTCGACGCGATATCACGTACGCGATGTATCGTACGCGATACCATGGTCAACGCGATATTGCGTACGCGATTTATCATACGCGATATCGTGTCCCATAAAATTATAGGCAACCCCCCCAACAACACTTAACATCATTTTCCAAAATTCACGTGGGGGATTTTTTCAAATTTTTCTCTATGACTTGTGATTGTGAGACCTTTGCTTTTCTACCTATATCTCGCTCGTTGGTACTCCGATTTTAATTTTTTCTGAACCTGCTTGAACTCAGAGTGTTTAGCTTAGTCGTGGGGGAGGGGCATATGCCGAATAGCACATAATGTTTTTGGAATTTGTCATCACCCAAAGGACATTATCAAGGGTAATTAGTTGTAAATTAAGAATAAAATGTGTCGAAGACAATTTCATTCCCTTACATACATCAGGAAACTAAAATTGGCAACCACCTAAGTAAAAAGGACCCACTATTACAATCTTTTGGGAAACATCACATGGAGATAAAACAAATTAATTAATTAAGGCAAGCAATAAGGTATAACTTAATTTCAGAAACAACCTTACTAACGCTTGGCCCAGTGTGATTGCGATGGCGCCAAAATGTGGACAACGGGAAGGTCCTACTCAAGGTGGAAGTAAATGACCTAGGAGAGGCAAGGAACAAGTCCAAGCTAGATAACATGCAGAACAGGAGGAACAATCATTTAGCATTCATCAAGAAGACCCTCCTATCGTACAGTCCGGGTAGGTAGAAGGAGGAGCTATTGTAGCGCTTGAATAGGGACAACATCTCATGTTGCCCTAGGATTGCATTGAAGCTATCCACAAAAGGTCCACATTCACTGTGGTGATTGTGGAATTAAAATTTGAATCTTTTTCAAAGTTTGCTCTTGAGGCTGTTAGGGATCACCTCAAAGGATCTCCCTTATGGCCTATCCTCTCTGAAAGTGGTGCCTGGTACCTAGGGGAGACGTACCAATTCTGGCACAATAGAGAACAGGGCACCACTGTTAATATTTGTGGTGTGATAGTCGATTTCTCCATGCAGGCCATTTTGGAAGTATTAAACCTTCCGAATATAGGGCCCAAGGTTGCTCAGTTTTCTACTTTTTAGACCCCAATGTGCGATGAGTTTGGTTGGAAAGGGCGTATGGCAGCGATAAGACATTTGGAGAGTTGACGATGGAAGAGAGGATCTACTTTAAAATTGGAACGTATCACCTCTTCCCCATGAAGGGATTAAAAAGAATATTACCATATGTGGTAAGAGGATGTGCAGTGCTGATGGGAAAGGTTAATGTTAACCTGCTTCATCTATACTTAACGGAGATCCTGAGGTGGTTCGAGGAATGGAAGACAGGAAAGCTTGCCTTACCTTTTTGTTGTCTTATCAAGAACTTTTGCTAGCATGCTAGTATCAGAGGATACACTAATGATGTCCTCTAAAAATCCAAAAATGCTTCATATGCTGAATTGTTAAAGCCACCGGTCAAAATGAAAATCACTGGTGAGATGTTGGGGCAAGAATAAGTAGAAGAATAGACGGCTGGACCAACTGCAACTCAACTTGTAGGACCCAGCCAACTTCCAAGCACAGGACCCAGCCAACAATAGGAAGTAGGGCCTAGCATGGGCTAGGATCAACCACTGCAGCTGCAAGATTATAGACCATCGATGAGCCATATGAGGGCCATCGCTACGACGGTCAGTTGGGGAAGTCGTGATGACCCAAATCTCTTCTACATCATTAATGATGCCATACAACCCATAGTTTCTTTCAATCATACAAGGGATGAAGTTTCTATTCATACAGGAGGAGAGGAAAGTACTTGGTCACAATAGATCTCAGGAAACGCGACATCTTTCCAAGTGCAATTAGAAACTAGTGAAGGGGCCATTGTGGTGGTCATGCAACACTAGGATGCCACGAGAGTTGCAGAAGTGGTCACAGACCACATTAAAGAATCATTCAATGTACCTGTTGTGCCACTAGTAGATCTCACAGGAGCACGAGATGCTCAAACTTTGGCTGGAACCTCAATGACTCCTGCAGAACATGAGGATGCGCTTGATCGATTGCTACAAATAGCATAAATAATGACATCCCTGTTTGAAATCCCTCAAGATGTTACAACAATTCAATTAGACCTCATTTTCACTAAGGGGAAGCTGGTCTTAACAGAAGTGAGGGTCGAGCATGCTAAAGCAGAGGTGCAGAAATTGCAAGAGCAGCTTGTGGCCCTACAAGCAGCATAGCGGGACCCCTTGCAATTTGTTTCCGTAGACCAGCTAGACAATTTCAAAACTAACTAACCAAGCTACTAATAGAGAATAAAATGGTGGCTAAAGAAAAAGAGAAGGTTGTTTGGGATGCCTCTGCAGCACAGGTGCAAACTCATGCACATATCAAGGCACTCAAGGCTTTACAAGAAGAAAACAAGTAGCTTGTTGCCGAAAACCTTCGGTTGACCACTGTGGAGAAGCAAAAGAATGTTCTCAAAGAAAATTTTCATCAGTTATGAGAACAATTCATTTAGGTCAACCAAGATATGAGCCATTTAGCCAAGGAAAATTGAACCCTTTCAATGGAGGAGATACGCGCAATCCGTCAGAAGAAAGTCATTGAAATAAGCACGTGGCAAAATGAGGCTAAATGGCATGAAAAGCTAAAGGAGCACTTATGGGACCAAGTGGGGATGTACAAAAAGATCCTTGAGAAGGAGATCCATATGGCCAAGGCCCACATCAAAGCTATCAGTGCTCAACACACTGACTAGCGGGCCATATTGGACACATATGCATTTGCCCACCAAGCGGAAGTTAAGAACCGGGAACTGTAGATCCAAGATCTTATAGAATACATGGAGTTGGCAAACTTGCGGTATGCCAACCTTTCCATGTTAATAGCAGGGTGCTCGAGAATAGAGCTCAAGCAACAGGTAGCTACCACCTATGTCAAATATGAAATAGAATTTGCAGAACACAAGAAGATATTGCAAAAATTGGAGATTGCAAATTCTGAACTTGAGGTGGTGAAGGCAAGCTACCAAGGCCAAAAAGGTGTCGCAACAGATTTGGCTCAATGGCTTGCAAATTTTCAAGAGTACAGAGACAAAGCTAGAGCCTACGAGGAGGAACGACGAGTATTTGTGGTCTAGTATGTCAAGGTAAATCAAATGTTTCCGCAACTACCCTACCCATGGGATGTGCAAACTCCATCAAACATCAGAACATTAGCATGGATGGCACAAGATCCTTAGACTAAAGAGGAGAAACTCTAGGCCATACTTCAACGCCATCAAGCCCCAAGACCTGGAGCACAAGACAAGGGGAAAGCACCTATGGAGGAGCCACCACCACCAGGAACTACATGATTTTCAACAATTTTGTAGCTGTAGAACGTTCTTTGTGTTGTGTCTTAATTTTTTTTGATTCCACACTGCAGTATAAATCCACTCTCACCATTTAATAATCCCATACCTATCCATTGTGTAATCATTGGCACTTGTTCTCACTATAACTCAAGGATGAGTTTTCATTTAGTTTTGGGGGTATGATGAGTCGCCATTTAGTTCGTCGCGATATCGCATACGCGATATCGCAACTTGTCTCCTCATCTATAAATAAGAGGTAGATAGTTCCGATAGGCATCAGTCAATTAGTTAATTAGTTTAGTATTAAGTTTTAGTAGTTCTTTCTCTGAATTCTTTTCCTCCCAGTGTATGCCCATAGTGTGGTGATTGTAATTGTACAAAACCTTTATTTGAGCGTGACGTACTTGGACATGCACATGACCAGCAATAAAGATCGAGATTACTTCATCATTGCAACATTCAGTTAGTTTAATTATTTATTTAATTATTATTTACTACTTTCTTAATTAATCTCCTCTTACCCTAAACTCTTGTTAAATGCACAATGAGTACGACTTGATTATGAGCATTTAAGTGTGACTACTTGGTAACCCAGTAGCGTACCTAGGATCTACGCTTGGTAACCCCAGTGGTAGTCGTGCACGAAGTCCAAGATGTGTATGGATGATCGAGGAATGGATGCTCATCATACTTAGGCTAGCTTAGATTCTCTCTCACCCTTCTCTCTTAGCTTAGTTAATATTATCTTCCATTGTCTTCAAGAGTAGCAGTAGTATAGGAACACATCATACACCTCACTCTAGACTAAACCATACGTGACAAAGTTAATACTAGTCCAGGTGGGAAGACATCGAACTGTGACATAAGGTTAACTGTTTAGATGCCACAATTAGTCTATCTGCGGAGTTCGACCAGATCGCGCGTGTAACGCTTGTATTTGTATGGTTGAGTGTAGGGGTACCTCGCCACTCATCAAATTGGATAACTTATTAATAGTTCTTGATAAAGCTAAACTTGTGGAAGCTAAATTCATTAGGAAGAAGGAACTGCTATCAACAAACCAGAAAGGAACCAATGCATGGAAAAATCACAAGGGAAGGATAAATTTAATAGCAAGAATTTTGAGAAATCCACTACAGTATCTCAAAAATCCAGGCAGCAATTTAAAGTACCAAGAAGTCAAGGATTAGATGGAAAAGGATTTAATGAAAGAAATTAAATGGGAATGATACAAAGTGAAGGAAGGGTTGCTGGACATGTGGAGGAGCCCATTTTTATGCTCAATGTGCACAAACAAAAGCTCTTGATGGAAAAGTATAGACATCTCCAGCCACCAACCAGTAAGCTTCTTACAATTATATGTTGCAACAAATGTTCTAGTAGGAGTGAAATATCAAGCATCAGTCCAAGAAATAATAGGTATCATTCATTCTTAGTTTATTACCATTCTTTTTGATAGTGGATCAACAAATTCATTTATATTAGATTCTTTGGTTAAAAAATTAGGAAGTAAAATTCATCTCTTACCATATATGGGAAAAGTGGAATTAGCTTTAGGTGATCATAAAGCCTTAGAATGTCTTGTGCCTAATTGTGAGATAAAAATCATGAATCAGCCTTATGTTATGGACTTCCTTGTTATGAATTTGGGATCATATGATGTGGTTTTAGGTATGGACTAGTTGGTGAAAAATAAGACAAAAATTATTTGTGGATAGAACTACATAGAAATAAACAATGGAGAAATAGACTAGAAAATATTCTTTTAGCCTTGGGATTTCTCAAAAAACATTATTTTTGCAAAAAAAAAAAAATGGTGCAAGAAATGCAAACATCAAAAGCAAAAATTTTGATTAGATTGTATGCAGATAATAGGAATAATGGTTGCCAACAGGAGAAAATACCATTGGACAATCTAGTTGTATATGAATTCAAAGATGCATTTACTGATGAGTTACTAGGTATGCCACTAAAAAGAAAGGTAGAGTTTGGGATTGAAATTCTTTTAGGGAGTGCTCTAGCTTCAAAGGCACCATATAGAATGTCACTAGATGAGATGCATGAGTTAAAAACCCAAGTTGAAGAACTATTGAAGAAGGGATTGATTAGGCCTAGTGTGTCACCATGGGGTGCACCAGTTCTATTCATCAAGAAGAAAGATGGAACCTTACTCTTATGCATTGATTATTGACCGCTAAACACGGTAATTATTAAGGATAAATATCCTCTTGCAAGGATTGATGACCTTTTTGATCAGCTCAAACAGGCAAAGGTATTTTCAAAAATTGATTTAAAGTTAGGATATTACCAACTAAGAATCAAAGAAGAAGACATTAACAACCTTTTGAATAACGTATAAATATTATGAATTCACTATTATGGCTTTTGGTCTAACTAATGCTCCTGCTGCATTTATGAGTAGGATGAATTAAATTTTTTAGTCATTTTTGAACTAGTTTGTATTAGTGTTCATAGATGATATTTTAATATATTCTAAGACAGTTTAGTAACATAAGTAGCACCTAAGGATGATCCTACAAACCCTTAGGATACATAAGTTATATGTAAGTAAGAGCAAGTGTGCATTTTGGCAATCTAAAATAAGGTTTCTTGGTCATGTCTTATCAGACAAAGGGTTAGCAGTTGATCTGGATAAAATTGTTCTAATAATTAGTTGGCCTTAGCCTGAGAATGTTACAAAGGTCAAGAGTTTCTTGGAGTTAGTAGGCTACTACTGTAGGTTTGTAAAAAAGTTTTCAAAAATTTCAGCCCCTTTGACATCATTGCTAAAGAAGAGAAATTAGTTCCAATGGTTAGAGAAATGTACTTTGGCTTTCCAAAAGCTAAAAGAATTGTTAACATTAGCTTCTATATTAATGATGCCTTCAAAAAATGTTTAGTTTGATGTATATATAGATGCCTTTGTTGAGGGATTAGGCTATGTTTTAATGCAACAAAATCAGATGGTTTCTTATGGATCAAGATAATTAAAACCTCATGAACATAATTACCCAGTGCATGATTTGGAACTTGCAGGAGTGGTCCGTGCTTCAAAATATGAAGACATTATTTGTATGGAAAGAAATTTAGAGTATGGCCAGATCATTAAAGTTTGAAGTAAAATTTCACCCAACCCAATTTAAACATGAGGCAAAGATGTTAATTAGAATTCTTGTGTGATTATGATTTTGAGCTCCTTTATCATGAGGGTAGGGGAAATAATGTGGTAGATGCTCTTAGCTAAAGGAGGTATGTTAAGGGAACCCTTTTACCTCATAGTACAATTGCTAATTTGATTAAAAAGGGACAACTTTTCCAAAATCATTTATATGTTCAAGAAAATGCAGAACTTAGAAATTTGGTAATGTAAGAACACCATGAAACAATTTATACAAGTCATACAGTGGCAAAAAAAATGCTACATGGAATCAAAAAAAAATTTTGTGGGATGGAATGAAAAAAAGATATTGCTAAATTTTTGGCAAGGTGTTTAATGTGTCAGCAAGTTAAGGCTGAACATCAAGTACCGGTAGGTCTTTTACAACCACACAGTATTCCAAAATGGAAATGAAATGAGATTGGAATAGATTTTATTATTGGGTTACATAAACTTCTTGGAGGATATGATGCCATAATGGTGGTAGGTGATAGGTTGACAAAGTCATCACACTTCATCAAAGTGGAATCAGATTACAATGCTATAAAGATTGCAGAAATTTATATTGAAGAAATAGTTAGATTGCATGGCATACCTAAGAAAATCATTTTAGACAAGGATCCAAAGTTTACATCTCATTTTTGGCAAGATATTTAGAAAGCTCTTGGCACAAAACTAAATTTCACCATAGCCTATAATGCACAAACTGATGGTCAGGCTAAAAGAACAAATCAGGTGGTAGAAGATCTTTTAAGAACGAGTGCATTTGATCATCATAAAACTTGGGATAAGGCATTTCCCTTGGTAGAATTTCCTACAATAACAGCTACCAAAGTAGCATTGAGATGGCAACTTATGAAGCCTTGTATGGTAGAAAATTGTAGAGTTTCTAGCTCTTGGGATTAGCCTAAGAAAAAATTGACTTTTGGGGTTGAGATGATTTTGGATTTGTAGCTAAAGGTGAATCAAATTAAAGAGAGGCTAAAGCAAGCACAAGATAGATAAAAGAGTTATGTAGATAATAGAAGGAGGGGCCTAGAATTTGTTTTGGAGATAAAGTATTCCTAAAAGTCAAACCCTTTAAAAATGTCATTAGAGGTGTTAAAAAGAACAAACTTAAATCTAGATTTATTGGCCCTTTTGAAGTCTTACAGAAAATTGGTCTTGTTGCTTATAGAATAGCTTTACCTCATAGTTTATCATCTTTATATAATTTTTTTCATGTTACTATGTTAAGGAGGTATGTTTATGATTCTAAGCACTATTTGCATTGGGAAAACCTTCAAGTTAGCCCAAATTGTACCATCCAAGTTCAACCAATTTGGATTTTAGACTAGAGGATTCTCAATCTTAGGCACCATACACTATGCCAGGTTTAGCTTGATTGGAATGAGGATGGATTTGAAACCTCTTAGGAGATGGAGGATGTGTTTAGAAAGAGCTATCCTCACCTATTTAAACATTTCTAGGAGGAAATGTCTTAAAGGGAGGAGGATGTAACAAACCACTTCTCCTTAAGTTTTTGTGTTAACACTTGTAATAGTCTTTCTATGTGTTTGTGTGCATGTGTTGTCATCATGTTGTGTGTGTGCTTTGTTTGGACTATGGTGGAAATTGCTAATTAGAATAGTAATAAATTTGTTGACCAAATTTTTATATGTATTATGATTAAATGTTTAAATACTTTATGATAAGAAATATGCTTTAAAATACATGCTAGGAATGTTTTAAAATAATAATAGTAATAAATATATGGAAAAACAAAATATTTTCTATTTTATTTCAAGATGCTAAGGAAAAAAATAAAAATAGAGGAAAGTACTCTGAAGTATGCCTTAAGAGCTAAAACAGTTATGTTGAGATGCAAAAGAATGATCATTATGGAGGAACTTGACCTATGAATCAAGTTGGAGGAACATGATCCATGAATCAGGGATACTGTGTGCAAATACCATAGCTTTATATTTTATTTTTTAAATTTTATCTAAATGTGATGCATTGTTGTTTTTAGTTTAAAGTAGTAGAGTATAAGTACCCTCTCCATGGGTATAGAAAGGTCATGTGATGACCTTTCAAGGCTTGTAAGACAATGGGAAAATTCACATCGTTGATGACCTAAAAAAAAGGTATCTTATTTGAATATGTATCCTAAATGTTTCTTATCATAAATCTATTTTTAAAACTCTTTTCTTGCTTCTTATGACAACTCTAACTGATATAGAGATAGATATTATGCTAGAATGTTTTGTAATGATCAAGAGGAATTGAACATGAGATCTAGCAAAATTTGAATTCTTAAATATCAAAAATTTGTTGATTTAGGAATTGACCCTGCAACCTATGAATATACATATTTTATTGATTTTTGATAGTGATCATGAAAAAAAAATGAAATCATGACTAATTGCTACAAAAAGAAAGAACTTTAAAAAGAAAGGAAAAGAAAAGAAAGAGTCAGTTACAAGAAATCATCCATTACCTTTTATTCTGCCTACAAATAGGGAGAGAAGGCAAAAGTATCTTCATAGGATAAGAAAAAAGGAATACAATAGTAGGAAATGGGGCTAGGAAGGGAGAGAAGATTGTGGCTACTATAGGAGATAGTAGGAAGAAAAAAACAAGTGTTGCATAGTAATCCAATATTTTGATAATTCCTTAAGATATCTAAGCAAGGAGGTAAAGTGATCCATCTTTATTATGTTTCATAATGGCTAGCAAGGGCTGATTTTCTCAACTTCTCTCTTCTTGGTTGCCTAACCACCTTCACAATGTTTGTATGAAATTATCAAGTTTGTTATTGTAAGCTTACATTCTTGAAACCTTTATTGCTTTCTTTTTATCTCTCCACCCATCCTTTGCACTCTCACACCTAAATGACTTGGATGAGAGTTGTTTCTATAATGATTCAAAAACATCCATAACAATTTGGGGCATTTTTGGCAAAAGATTGCCAACAGGGGCCTAGGATCCTTGATATGAGGATTGGTACCACTAGTAGGTAGTGAGCATATCCTTGGGCCCATGAATAATTGTGAATGTTTTAAAAATTGTTGAATTCTTGGGTTTTTGTTGGAATTTGGTTGATGAACCCCCTTTGAATGCATAAATCTTGGATCTAAATCTTGAATTACACTTTTTTCCTAACATTCTCAAGTTTGATTTTGATATCTTTTTATAAGTTGGAGTGGGGAAAGACCTACAATGTTAATTTATGATTATGATCCATCTATTCTCTACCATTGAACATATGAATTGCTTGATTAAATGATTACAAGAGTTAAATTTAGATGGTCTTATTTTGTGTGTTGCTAGAAATTATAAAATATTATTATGTGATTGAAGGAATCTAAGATTACTAATTTATCTACTTTTGTGATCATTTCTTTGGTTTACAAATATGTAAATGATCCTGATTAGATATTTCTTTTTAGGTTAAATAAAATTTTTTTGACTTTTTAATCTGATGAATCTTGCATAGATATTTTACTATGATAATTTCTTTTTAAAATTATCTCTTACTTCTTTAAATTAATATTAATTTACTTGTTTTAGAGCTAGATCTTGGCATTGTTAATTTCATTTTACATGTTAACATTAGTTTGATTGTTGTAGAAAGAAAGCTACCTGTGCATTTTCTTCTTTCAACTAGCTTTCTTTTTGGGGGCTTTGGGTACTAGCTGTTGCTCCCTATGAATGGCTGTTACAGCAAGGAAGCCTCATCCTCGGTAGGACCATGCTGGAGCTACACTGGCCAGCGAGGAAGCATGATCATCATTGGGACCACACTGGAGCTATGTTGGCCAATGAGGAAGCTTGATCCTTGTTCAAACCATGTTAGAGCTATGCTGGCTAGCGAGGGAGCCTCATCCTCACTAGGACCATGCTGAAGCTACATTGGTCAACAAGGAAGCCTCATCATCACTCGGACCATGCTGGAGCTATGTTGGCCAGCGAGGAAGCATCATTGTCGTTGGGACCACGTTGGAGCTACATTGATGAGTGAGGAAGCATCATCCTTGCTAGGATCATGCTGGAGCTATGTTGGCCAATGAGGAAGCCTCATCCTTGCTAGGACCATGTTGGAGCTATGCTGGCTAGTGAGGAAGCCTCATCCTCACTGGGACCACATTGGAGCAACGCTGGCCAGCAGGGAATCCTCATCCTCATTGGAACCATTTTGGACTTATTTTGATAATTAAAGCCCAACAATTTCCATGTTGACTGCAAGTGTTTCTAGTGTAGGTTTAGCTTTGGCCAACATAAAACCCATGAAAACACCAAATTTGGTAGTTCCCAAGGCATGTTTAGCCTTCCCAAGCCTAAATATAGGCATGACATAATGTTTCCAACTTGGGAAATGATGCTATAAATTACGAGGCATTTTTAGCCTCAAAAAGTTAAAGTATGTAAGATTGCAGCTCATGAACTACAAAGCTCACATTTTACAATAGATTTCTAGCCTCAAGTTTAATGGTGAAGGTCATAATGCCAAAAAGTTACAAGAATTTTCTTGATGGTGTTTCAATATGTCTTTCTAGTATCATAAGCAATTCTAATTCCATAAGTGATGCACCTTTAGGCATGGGTCACATGATGAAACTAGTTCAAGAAACCATGAGAATTTTAGAAGTAGCCTATCTTCAGATATGAACACATGTCTTTCTAGTGGTATCCTAAGAATGATTTCTTTAGAATTTAATTAATTATTTAATTTTTTACACTTTCCATAGGACTATCTTCAAGCATTAGGATAGAGTTGTTGAAAAATTTTGATTTCATGATTTAGTATCATCTCAGGAAGAGAAATTTAATTATAGTTTCCTTGAGTAGGATAGCTAGAAAACTATATAGTTTGGCTATTTTGTTCATTTCAAAGGATGAGATTCTCACTTAACAAGTAGCAAATCCCTAGTATTAAAAATAAGTGTTGGAAAGAAAGAATGATAATTAGAATTTTTTTTGACAATTTAGAATTACTAAATTTTAAAAACAAAATATATATGCTATGGCCTTTCAGCACCAACTTTTGGATGAGGAATGTCTAAGCAAATACTAGGTGCACTTGGTAAAGAATTAATATAAGTGAGAGAGTGGATTAACTTGAACTAACCAAGCAAGAGAGTGGTTATTTGGATGTTATTCTTAACTTATTCCTATCAAGTGAGAACGTAAAGGAAGGTTATTGAGGGAGTGAAGCTTTAACCTATCTATCCTCCTATCTCTTTCACCTATGACATCTTTTAATCAAAATATCTCGTTGGGAAAGCATGAAAAATGGAGCAACACTTGGGTATCAAAATTTGAAGAAATAATTTTGATGGCCTAGAATGAAGAAAGATATTAGTAAGTATATGGAAAAATTTCTAACTTCCCAAGAATTTAAGTCATAACACCAAATACTTGGTGGGAATTTATACCCACATAAAATACTAGAAGGGAAGTGTTAAGTGATAGGCACGAAATTTATTATAAGCTTTCTCCAAATAAGAAATGAAAAGGATGCTATACTTGTAGTTTTTAACTTTTTGACTAAATTGTTCCACTTCATGGCCATGAAAGTGACAACTAGTGTAGAGGACATTGCCCAATTATTTTTGGAAGAAATTGCAAGATTACATAGTATGATCATGATAATTATTTTTTATAGAAATCCTAATTTCACCTCAAGGTTTTGGTAGGCTTTCTAGATAAGGAGAAGATCTAAGTCGACTTTAAGTTTAGCATAACATCCATAGATAAATGGATAGGTGAAGAGGACAAATCAAATATATAAGGACATGTTAAAGCCATGTACCCTTGAATATAGAGATAGTTAGAACAACTTTCTATCATTGGCTAACTTCTCTTATAAAAATAGTTATTAAGGAAGTCTTATGGTTGTCACATATGAGGTTTTGTATGGCAAGTCATTTCATATACCATTATGTTGGGATATAGTTGAGGACTAATAGTCGGTCAATATAGCAAGACTGATAAGAAATAGGTTGAGATCATCTTAAGTTAAGCATGTATAATATGCTAATTTGAGAAGGAGGCCATTAAATTGTTTTGTTGGGGACAATGTATTTTTGAAAGTATCAACTTTGAAGGGCATTATATGATTTGATAAAAAGGACAAGTTCATACCAAGGTTTCTTGGATTCTTTGACGTCTTAAGAAGAGTTGAAGAGATGGCATATCAAATTAGATTGCCACAATAGCTACTGGGAATTCATGACATGTCTCATGTATCAATGCTTAAAAAGTATGTTTTAGATCAAAGTCATGGGGTTAATTGCCATGATGTTTAGTTACAACATGATGTTAGTTATGTGGAGAAATATGTGAAGATAGTTGATAGGATAAAAACAAAATTAACGTGTAAGATTATACTGACAATTATGATGCTTTGGAAAAGATATGATGCTAAGAAGCAACTTAAGAGGTTGAATAGGAATTGTATAATCTCTATCCTCAAATTTTTATAGGAAGAAGATTCCAAATAGAGGAAAAGGATCTAATAGCCTTATCCTTAGTATGTGTATATTGGTCTAAGCCATGTACGTGTTGGTCGACTAGGTATAATTATGTTTGTGCGATGGATTTAATCCTTATTCTATTAAGGATTTGATGTGTTCTATGAAGCTCAATATTCAAAAGAGATCTATATAAAGTGATCATCATGAACTTATGTTTTCACTATCATAATGATATCGCTATGATGATGAATTTCGACCTTTATACTTAATTAATTTTGACATTTTTCTACTCTTTACCTTTTTACTTTTCTTACCAATTTTCACATTCTTCCATAACTTTTCTATTCTTTTATACTCTGTTTATTTTATTTGGATGATTTTTTATTCTTTGATGTTTTTCTACCTTTTCTATTCTTATCAATTTTCTATAATTTTTCATCATCTTTCTTATACATATTTTTGTTGATTTTTTTAATAAAATGCAAAGGAATAAAACAAGATGTAGTTCCAATAATGTGAATTTGATCCTATATTATTAAATCATTGAAGATTGATTCTATATACAGTGAGACCACATCATCAATCTACTCATTTTTAATAATAGGAGGTTCTTACCATGGACATAATGACATTCTTTCCTCAATAAAAATGAAATAAACTTATGATCATATTGCCTCGATAGAAAAGTGAAGAACCAAGTGGAAATGAAAAAGGTATGAAATCAAAGATATTTGTGGATTCTCTAAGGCTACTACTATAAGTGTTGTCTTGTTGTTAAGTTGTATTATTTTCTTAAGTTCTAATGAAAACAAATGGAAGTATATCTAAAATAAGTGTTGCCTTACTATGTCACTCGAAAGACATGTTATCCATGCTTGAAGGTAGGCGACTTAGAAATTTCAAGGTTTCTTGGACTTACATTGGTTATGGAGCTAAAAAGACATGTTACCCATGCCTAAAGGCAATCCTCTTCCTAATGGCCAAGCCTCCTTTAAAAAAATATATATTATTAATAAAATACTTCCATGAACTTCATTGCCAAGTGTTAATACTCCTTACAATTGTGGTGATCTTGTAGTTGTCAGTGTTGAGATGATATAATGTAGTGTCATTGGTAAGTGGTATGAACTTGGTTTGGATTTTGGACAGAAAGCCTAATGATTACTTTAATCATATATTACACAAAGAACTAATTATTCCTATGGTAAGACATCGCATGTCCCATTTCCTACAATCCCTGCTACTTCCATTCCTCTTACTGTTATATATAATCATACTTTAATGATTTTGATTAATATAGTGTTATTTTCTCATCAAGGTAATACTAACATGTATGTTGTGGAAGATAGGTATGTTTTACATCGAGCTCCTTGAGTGCCTACGGACACTTGTATGTGTGGTTATACAAGGGGACTAAGGGTCGGAGCTTGCTCTAGGAAGGAACTACTTGTATAGCTCTTCTGCTTCATACCTAATGACCAATTCCAAATCATCTTATGTCTCCAAAACACTTAAACCATCATTCTTACTTTCCTACACACTCATAGCTGATCATACCTTTGGCAATTCCTACTAACCATTTTCAATGAACCTAATCAACTTACTCTACCTAAGATTCCTTCTTTCATGCACTTTTAATGCTAAATTCTCATATTCTAAGCATTATCCTTACTCAAAGATCCTCTAAACCACTTCTACATCTTCCAAACTATTCATTTCACTCAATTTTCTATCAAACATTTCTCAATATCTCAAATTTTTAATGGTAACGACATAGCTATGATGTATTAAGTCCTAATAGGTCATAACTATGATGTTGTATCTACGATGTCACCACTACAAAAATCTATATATAAGTGCAAGGAGTTAGAAATTTTTCATTTTTCTCATTTGATGCATAGGGAGTTAATGCCATTTTTTTAACCCTTTGGCAACCAAAATTTCAAGATTCATAACTTCCTCATTGTAGCTCTGATTTACATGATTCTTGAACCTTATTAATCACAAGGTGATCAACTTGATTGTGGGGAAGAGCACTGCACATAGTTTATTCAATTTAACAAAACTTTTTGTAACATCCAAAAGAGTACATTAAGAATAAAATTAATAATAATTAATCAAATCTTAATCAAATAATTAAATAAAAGCTAAAAACTTAATCATTCACTCTAATTATCCATCCGAATACACAATAAATAAGAGAATAACAATTGTGAGAGGCCATAACAATTAAAAGATATAAAAAATAATGGTTTCTTTTTGAAATTTTTCTAACTCTATAATCATAATAAGAGCTAAAAAGTAGTAATAAGGATAAATTTTGACCAAATCCAAGAACCTAAGAAAGGATTAAGAACCATTAGGAACTTATTTGAAATCCTTTAGTAATCTTAAACAAATCCTTTATGATTGTAGATTGCTCTTTCCACAATTGAAGGACACTCATAGCAAAGGGGTAAGAATTCTAGAGGTAGAAGACAAGCTAGAGAATAGATTCCATAGGTTGAGTAAGAGGCTTAATCCTTTAGCCTCCATTAGCAAACACCTACTATGCAAAACTCTACACAAGCTAAGGTTGAAGCACCACCAGGTCAAGAGTAGGAACAATGCCTCACCCTATCAAGAGAGTATCTCCAAGCTATTCAGGAGAAGTCCATCATGTCCAAAATCATTGTGGAACTTGACTTTAGATCCTTCATGAAACTTGCACTTGCCAACATCCAAGAGTAACTACAAGCCTCTCTGTAATGCCCCATCCCTTGTTAAGGGTGGAAAAAATTATAAACAATGTAATTAATCTTCTAATGAAGGGGCACCTCATTATGAGGAGTTATGACTATTCATGTATCCCTTGGGAAAGGGTTTGACCTATGCCATTTAAGGTCGATGTTAGAGTCATGCCAAGCATGGAGTTGCGGAGCCTGGAGAGGTGAGTAATAGGAGCTGGGTGAAGTGGGATAAAAAGGGACTAATCACTCCTTTGGCAGGATAGCCTAACCATGGTGGTAGTGTCAGATTGCCTCTAGGGCCTAAGTGGCATAGGAAGACAACCCAAAAGGGCAGTACAGTACTCTCTTCCATTAATATTTTTTTTCCATTTTTCCTTACATAATTCTTTAGTATCTATTATTTATTTGCTAATTAATTCATTATTTAAGTGTTTATAATATTTTTGATATATTATCCACAAAGAATATAATAAATTAGGCATTTGTATTTTTATGACATCCAGGAACAGGATGTCACACTCTCCTCTTTGAAACTCTATCATGTAGTAGTGAATGGTACTTAGAAGAAGTCTACCAATTTTAGAAGAATAAGCAAGATGATGCCATGGTCAAAATCAAGGAAATCATAATTCCCTATTTAGTTGAAGTAGTTGCAAAGGAATTCCAAATTTTAGAGGAAATATCATACAAATCTCTACAAGATCTGACATTGATGAAAAGAGGTTTTGGCTACAAAGGGCCTACGAAATATCAAAAAAAAAATTATAGTGGATTATTCACTAAAGAGAAGATATACTTTAAGACTGGGACTTACCATAATTTTCCCAACAAAATATTAAATTGGATTTTCACCTATGCTACAGGAGGAAGCATTATCCTTATGGAAAAATTCCAAGCAAATATGGCTCATTTATTATTTATAGAAATCCAAAGAGGGTTTGAAGAGAAGGTAGAAAAACTCACATTGTCATTCCCTTATCTTATAAGAAAATTATGCAACCAAGTTAGGATTCTAGGCTATACTAATAATATTTTACATAAGGCCGATAATGCATCCTATGCTGAGATGTTAAAGTCGGTGCCTCCTAAGAAAGATCAATTGTAGAAGCCAACAAGAATTGAAGAAGGTGCATGATCTACATCAACCAGAAACATTCCAACTATAGGAAAAGAACAAGTAGGATCTAGTGGGTTAACACCAGTTGGTAATAGACTTGGATCAAGTTCGTCACTAACATAATAAAACTACAAATCTTCTATGAGCCATTTACAACAAATTGTAGAAACCATCAGTTGGGGGAATAGAGAAGTCTCAATCATGTATCAAGTCAAAGATAATCTCTTAAGGCCTACAATATCAATAGGATCCACTAGTAGTCAAATATCATTATAGGTAGGAAAAGATGAGGAAAAGGCATAGTAAATATCAGGGAACATTGCATCCTTCCAAGTTATGCTAGAAATAGAAGAAGGAGCCATAGTCATGATCATGCAACACCAAGATGTAGCAAGAGTAGCTAAAGTTATTAGTGATCATATCACGAAATATTTTCAATGTTTCCATTGTGCTACTAGTAGATATTACTAGAGCTGAATATTTCAAAACCATAGTTGAAAACTCTCTAGTCCCACAAGAGCATGAACACATCCTAGATCGACTATTGCAAACAGGGCAAGTAATGCAAAACCTTTTTTAATATCCCTAGTAGTATCACTGAAGTATAGCATTAGCTTATTTTAATAAAGGGAAATCTAGCAATGGCTGAAACTAGAGATAAACATGTAGAGAATAAGGTGAAAAGGTTGCAAGCCAAATTGGTAACATTAAGAGTAGAGAAGCAAGATCCTACACAATATGTAGCACTAAACTAGCTAGACAAATTTAGTGATTGAAGCATAAATGTATGCTCATGTCAAAGCACTAACTGACCTAGAAGAAGAAAACAAGAAGATTCTTGTAGAGAAAATAAGGTTGAATGATATAGAAAATTAAAAGAATTCCCTCACAAAGAGCATCCATCAGCTTAGAGAGTAGTTCACAACAACCAATCAGGACATGCACAAATTGGCCAAGGAAAATAGAATACTATCAATGAAAGAAATCTATACCATCCACCAGAAATTAGCTATTGAGATTAGCACATGGAAAATTGATGCTAATGAGAATGAAAGGCTAAAAGAACACTTCAAAGACCAAGTGGATACGTATAAATTGATCAATAAAAAATAAATCCATATGGCTAAGGCCAAAATTAGCATCATCACCATGTAAACACTTTATTAGTAATCGATCTTGGATGATCTTTTCCACGTCCATCAAGCTAAAGTAAAGAATAAGAACATGTAGATAGAATATCTCACAGAATACATGATATTAGTAGATCTTTGATATACTAATCTAGCCATGCTTATAGTGGATAGATCCAAAAATGAACTGGAGCAACATGTGGCTATAGTTTATGCACTATATGAGAAAGAGTTTGTAGATAGGAAGGACACCCAACAAAAGTTACACATTGCAAACTATGAACTTCAAGTAGTCAAGGCTAGCTACTAGAATCAGAAGGACGTCACAACAAATCTGACATGAAAAATGACAAACTACCAATTATTAAAAAAAGTGGCCAAAGCATTTAGGGAAGAACATCAATAATTTACAGTATGTTATGTGAAGGTAAATAAGATGTTTTCACAACTACCTAGACCATGGGAAGTACTAATTCTGGCAAATATTGCCGAATTCACCTAGATGGTACATGATCCCAAATTAGAAGAGGAGAAACTTCATGCATTACTTAATTGCCACTAGGTACCTAAAGGCTACATCAAGCTCCAAATTTTTATTTTGTTTTGTCTTGATTTATCGTCATGTGTGTCCATAATGCCATGAATGATAATTTTGTAAACATCACCTAAACCAAAATGCATCATTCATAGTAGAGTTAATCATGTAAATAAGTCATAGTATTCAAGTCTATATACAACCCCATAAATTTTGTAAGGACTCTATCCTCTTTTTTTTCTAACTCAAGGATAAATTTCTAGTTAGTCATGGGACTATGATAAAATTCTTTAAAGTTGATAATTTGATATCATATCTACACTATCGTAGCTCTACTTACATTATCATAGATGTGATGTAGTGAATCTTGGTCTTCACTATAAATACTAGTCCACCATTGTATCAAAGGAACAACTTTTGTCTAATACTTAGGAAATATCTTGCAGTTTGTTCTCCTAAATTACACTCGATGATATAGTGAATGCCTGCAATATGGTGTTAAGAAATTATATGGAATTTTTATTTGAGTGAATTGTTGTTGGGTATGGTTCATGGCTAGAAATAAAGATTAAGATTATTTTTCACCATTGTAGCATTCTACTTAGTTTACTTTTATTTAGTTCATTTTTCTACTTGAGTTTAATTTTTACCTTTTGATATGTTTACTTTTCTTAAGTTGTTTATAGTTAATAAGTACCTTACTTTTCTATTGTTCATTAGTATGATAGTATCAATACAACTAGTTTTGAATGTATAGTGTAATTGTTTGGTAATCCCAGTAGTGTTATTACTTGATTTTCCTAGTAGCATAACACTTGGTAATCCCAGTGATGGTTGCATAAGCCCAAGATGTGAATGGTAAACTAGGAACGAATATGTATTACCTATAGGCTAGACTAGTTTCTTTTATTATTTTATTTCAATCATGTTCATAGTTAGTTTTAGTTTCAGCCAACAACATCAATATATCATATGTCTCACTGAGAGTTAAACCATACACCTTGCACTTCACTAACTTAAAGTGAGAAGATAGTGATCATGAACTCAACCTCAACTACTAGTGAATCTACATTGACCATCCACGGATTACGGTCAAGTCGCACGTGTACAGTTATGACTTATATAGTGAACTAGTGAAATACTCAACCATTGATCAAATAATCTTAAATAAAGATCCCTATTTGAAATGAAAAAAGTGGTATTTGAAAAAATATCAGTAAGTATTCACTCACAAAATTTGAATATGAAGCATCAAATTCTAGTAAATTATTTATCGTTGGGGCACTTGGCTTGGTCGTTGCTATGTTGCTCATACTCCACTCCACCTTTTTTCTAGACTCCTCTTACTGCTAGGATGTTTTGGTTAGGTGCAAAATGAGAAAATGAGGATGTCTAAAGCTTTTAAGGGCTACATACTAGGGTTCAAAGAGAACCATTTTTAGTATGGATGTTTAGCCCAAGTGGTCCTATGAATAGGGTGGAAATTCTAACTAAATTGAAACCTATCCTTTGAGATATGTATGGGAAGAAACATCCCTTAAAATATTCTAGCAAGTTCTAGGAAAAAGAATCACTACAAGGAATAAAAAATAAAATAAGAAACAAAATCGAAATTACCCTACCCTACACAGTAAAGGAAACTTACCTTGACTTACCTAGTTTGGTATGATTTCAACTTTTATCTTGTAAAGAAGTGGTGTAGGATGAGTTGTTCTTCATCTATCCTATCTTACCAACTGGTCCTCTTTTAACCTCTTGCTTCCTTATTACATTGATCCTTATGGATTCTTGAATTCTACCTCTTTTCTCATTCATATATGGATTTTAATTGGGTCCATTTCCCTATTCCTTAGCCTTATATATCATTACTATCCTCTTGCTTCATAGAGATTAAGCAAGATTCATCATAAAATGTTAAATTTCTAAATGGATAATATGCTCTTATATGTTCAACATATTTACAATGAAAAAAAATTGAAAACCTAGAAATTTTAATCAAAAGAAACAAATATACTTGGTTGGATGCACATCCCTTGATCCTCTTATGACTTCATCAACTTTAATCATTGAGGCTTTGTGTTCTAGTTCACTTCCATCATTTGGATTCCATCCTTGTTGAAGTATCTGATCAAGTGATATCTTGCCAAGGAAAAACTTTTTAGCAACCTACTTCTCATGATTAATATTGTTGTACATCTTTTAACTTCTTTTCTAAGTATGATGTTTTCCCTTAGAAATGAGTAATGGATCTTTTTAGTTCTTCTTCCTTATGATCTTTCATCTTTAGAGACTTATTCAAATACGTTATCTCATCAATCATTGCCTCAAGGGTTGTGACTTTGCTTGTTAGGGTTGGACATTAGTTTCTCTCATGTTCATAGTCAAACTTACATATGAGTAATTTTCTCTTAAATTTAAGATAAATCCATTAGAATTTTACAAAAGTTTGCTTAAGACAATCATACCTTTCGTCAATGATGTCAATCTCTTCTTCATCATCTTCTTGTAATGTAGATGCTATGGTCATGCATGCAAGATGGAAGTTGGTGGTATCACGTCCCTCCACTTCTATTTCACTAGCATCTTCTTCTTAATTTCATTTGATGACAAGAGATTTTTCTTTCTCCTTTAATTTGGCATCATCTTGTAGTCTTTTGGAACTTGGAAATTCTAAGATAAAATGTTCTTGTTCATGGCATATCCAACAAAGAATATTCATAATATCAGTAGAGAAAGTAGGCCTTGATATCTTATCAGAGCATTTATCACTTGAGTATATATTTCTTTTCTTTTTCCTTTCTTCTTTGAGATCATTTTCTGTCATCCTACTAGCTCTTCTAGTAACCAACACAAGTTCTAAATCATCTAGATCATCTTTGCTACTATACAATGAGGTCTCACCTTGAATATTTTTAGGCTTCTCTACTATTTCTTATTTTGAGAAGAGGGTAATAAGATCATCCTTTAGCACTTCTTCCTCAAGTAATATTGTCTCATAGGTAATAAGAACACTTTGAAATTTCTCAAATATTAAAGTATCAAAATCTCTTATCTCTTCCATGGCTACAATTTTCATATTCTATTCAAAATCTAAAGTTCTATTAATTTTATAAAAAAAATTTTACTTTTAGAATTTTCTTGGCCTATCCCTCTAATATAATTAATAAGATCATGTACCTAATTAAATTATTGATGTATGTTTTTATCTTTCCTCATCTTGGGATTTTGAAACTAATTTAACAAAAGAAGAAATTTTTTTTACTTTACCACTTTAGTTCATTCATAGGTTTCTTCCAAGGTATCTCATACTTTTTTATTAGTTTTACAATGGATAACTTGGCTGTACTCTTCTTGCATTAATGTATATTATATAGCATTTCTATCTTTTAAATTACTCATGAAGGCTTTCTTATCTTCATCATTCTATTTGGATTACTCCTTTACTAGTGTCATATTTCCATCCATAACACTTTGTCACATATCAAACATAAAGGACTCTAAGTACATGTGTACTTGATCCTTCTAGAAGGCATAGTTAATGTCATGAAGAAGTGGTTATTATGCAAGTAATATTCCCTATTGTCCTTCCATTTCTTTTGATTGTGAGATTTGAGAAAGAGAGGATAGACAAGCTCTAATACCACTTGTGGATAAGTTAACTCTTAAGAGAAGGAAATAAAAAAATCACTTAAATAGAAATGGTTTAAAATGCATGTAAAAAAACAATGAACTTACTGATATATGTGGTAAAACTCACCACTACAAATTCCACTTGAAGTAAAGTTGTGATTGAGACTATCATTATGGTAGATCCTCAAATGCTACATACTCCTCCTAGGATAAACAATCTTCATATCCAGAAGGAGTTCCAAGAATCTCACAAAGTTAAGAACAAATTGTAGGAAATCCTCACATAACCCTTAGGGTAGATGCAAAAACACAAATATTCAAACCCCTTAAGTTTATAATGTAGATATTGTCACATAGAGAACCTATGCTTCATAAAGCTTCAAGGATTATAATAAGGATATAAGTGTTGAAAGGACGATGCTTCAAATTAGATCTACATAAGTTATTCACATACTAGGATAATAGAACAAATGAAATAATAAGCCCTAGATTCAAATTGAAATATACATGATACAACAATGAGAAGACTATGGATTTGAACAACATGCATTCATGAATGATGCAATCAATCAAAACCTTGGGAAAATGATGTAGCAATGGTGATGTAGCTTCCAACAAACTAATTAAACTTTCAATCCTTTAGCCAATTTCAAATCCTTGCTAAATCCAAGGTAATGTAGCTAATGATTGCTTTGGATTGCTTAGAGGATTAAATCTAGAAACATCCCTTTATAATAATTATGTCCAAGAAAGTTTCCTACGAAGAATTGGAGTTTGGGAAATGACAAGAAATGAATTTTTTATTTTCTCAAACTACTTGAGATGTTCCATTTGAGGCTTGAACATCCAAACTAAGAAGGTTGATGCTTGAGTGAGATATCTAGAACTTGCCAGGACATCCACCTTAAGATCTAGGTTAATTCTTATGGTATGTTTATCCTAAGACTAGGACATTCATTTTTAGGTTGGGAATGTTTAGGCTAGGTGGAAGTTAAACTTTATAAATTTTGTCAGCTTTGATATTGGATATCCACCATGAAGCTTGGACATCTAGGCTACAATGAGATTAAGAAAAAATGATGTTGACTTAGTTGATCCTTACTTCCATGCATCTTTTAATCCTTGAGTAAGCTTCCTTGACTTCCACTTTGTCCTAGTGCTTAACATCTCGATCAATGTTTGAGACACAAGCTCAACTAAGCATACATATCCATTGTTTAGTTTTTAGACCACAAAAACATGAGATAGATGAATAGGTCTTGTTTTTATTATTTATCCACCATCATGTACTAAATTGACTTCTAAGTCCTTAGTTAAAGATACTGCTCCTAGACCTTAATAAGAATTATCATTGATGAGCGGCAGGTATTCCTATGCCCAGTCATATGAATCATAAGCTTGTACATGTGATCTGATCAAATTGTGTAGATGTCTTCTACCTAAGTGGCCTACATCCTAGAGAGCCAAATATGAGGTTACTAGTTGTTGTCTTTCTAATCATCACTTGTGTTAATTTTGTCTATATGGCTAAGTGTGATTGAGGCATAAGATATTTGTATTTATAATTTTATTATGTTTTATCTTTAAAAGTATTAAGGGAAGAAGTAATTAAAATATTGAACTCTAACTAATTAATAATAAGATATTTTAAACGTAAAGCATATATTCCCACTTTTCATACACATCTTGAACTTATACTAACACCACTGGGTTACCACGTATTTATAGTTGGGCATAAAAAGTATTCACTGTTGGGATTACCAAGTGTTAGTATATTCTGCTCTAAGTGGTCATACTCACATTACTATAAAATAAAATATTATATTCTTAAGTATAAAAACTTAAACTGCATGTAAAGTAAAATTCTTGTAAGTAAACTTAATATTCAAGTACTACAATGGAGAGAAGAAATCTTGATTTTATTTTCATCATGAAATAGTGTTCAGGAGTATCTTACACTCGAATAAAACTTCATACAATTAATTCAATCCACATTGCAAGCACACAAATAGAAATTTCACTAAGTCCTATGAAAGAAAACTACAAGATATTCACTAGAATAATAACCAAATGTGCTATAAATGTAACTGGTATATGTATTTATAGAGGCTTTGAGAAGATAATCATTGACACATATGCACCAATGCATCCAAGGATGCATTAATGAGGCTACATCAATGGACATGTGTTGATGTAACCAACTTATTGAGACTTCATCAATGTTGTAGGATATTCAAAAATTTAATGAGAAAGATGTAGATTTACTTGCTAATGAATAACAATACTTCTTGTGGAGAAATTTCAAATGACTATATTTATTTTTTAATCACACTCTCTTAATTCATGGAACTTTTAAATATATAGTAAATCAACTTAAGTTTTCAAATGTTAAGGTTGAGGGATAGGATTAAAAATTTTATGTGTTCTATCAAGCTCAACATTCAAAAGAGATATATATGAAGTGACCACCATGAACTTATGTTTATATTTTCATAGTGGCATTTGATTTTTATACTTAACTAATAACCTTCATTAATTGTTAGTTAGTTTCTTCTTAACTAATTGTTATGTCTTTTCTTAAACTTCATAATGGTTACTCTATACTTGTAAATAGTCTTAAACTTTCTTGAGTAAACAGTCTAGGGGTATTCGACTCATACCTTAGATAATGTTCCACACTATCTTGAACATCTACAATACACTAAAGCTTACACTGTAGTACACACATGTTCTAAAATGTTGTCAAATATAATATGTGTACATTAACTTATATTAATGTAAATTTTTTATTATTCCTTAGAAAATATGATTGAACCATTCACAAAACTCAGCATATTTATGATATCTTTGGCTAAGAACATAGTTTTTCTCAGTTGGTGATGTGTAATGTGTAATAGCAATAACTTATGCTTTGAGAATATATTTGGTAACATGCTAATAGTATTTAATATATGGCTTGGATGAGAGAATATTTATATGCTTAATATTTAATGCATTATATGGTTATGATGGTTATATACTTATGATTATGATTTTAGTTTTATAATTGTACTAACTCTATTGCACCTTGTAGCTAGAAATCATGATGCTAGGGAAGTGGCACACATGGGGGATATTCATCAAGTATAATAAAGGAGATGATATGCTAGTTATGTATGTGGTGCATATACTAAATTATTGTTCCATGTGATTGATAATCATGGCTTTGTGGGCTCAATTAGATGCTTTGAGATAGGAGTTATTAGAGATGTTTATGTTCATCTATGATGGGATTTGAACTCGTAACCTAAGAGAAATTAAAAAAAATCTTCCAAAAGTCCAAATGATCAAATGAACTAAATTGGAAATGAATTATTGAATAAATGATATTTGGTTTATGTATGTGATAGATGGGAATGGTGGTTGTTGAACATGTGTGGAATTGTGTGATATTTTGCATTTCTTGAGATGATTATGATAGTATATATTTGTTGCTAACATGTTATGCAAGATAATTATCCCCTAGTATGACATCTTTTGACTTCATGATGCTTGTCCCTAGGTTGATCAGGGAACTTTTATGGGTCATTCCTACTCAGTTATGTTGGACTAACATTTTTTTTTCTTTTACAAGTGAAGCTAGTATTGCTAGGTCTTTTGGTGATGCATAAATTGGATAGCATTTAGTGTTAATGTTTTCTTTTTAAGTCATGTTATTTATCATGCTTTGAGACATATGTTCATTTAATAAACTATGAGGCTAGTAAAATTGTTTTGTAGAATTAGATAAACATGATAAACTATGAGGCTAGTAAACTATAGTTAAGATCTTCTTGGACATTGTCTTGCAATGGATCTTACATTTCCTAAACACTGAAACCTTAATGACTTGATATTACATACCCTTATCTACATTCTAATCATTGTTGAAGATAAGGAAGTTAAGCAACCCATAAGATCCATTACCTATATTTAATTAGAAAGGGTCATTATGAAGGAGTTGGTAGGAAAATTCATGCTTGTTAGATAATAATAAGATCTTCTGCCCTACCAAACTTCTTCTTAGAACTAGATAAGTTAAAATTGGTAATTCTTATCCCATTAAACAAGTCTTCCACCATATTATAACAAAATTAAATTTCTTGTAAGTTCTCATTTTGTTAGTAGGCCACTTTACTAATGTCAATTTGGCAAAAATATGTTGTTTTAGTTTTTCAAAATCATGAAAAGTTGACTTAGTTTTTGGATCCCAAATCCAACAAATACTGCTCATTGAGGTGGAGGATGTTCAATCCAAAAATAAATAAATCATAATATTTAAAAAATTTAGAGTACATTAGATTATTGAAGAAAAGCTCAGTGATTTTGGGGATGTCTTTTTAGGTTTTTATCCTTGCAACGAATCTTGAAAAACCTCTCCTCTAGGGTAGGAAAAGAATTAAGCATTTCCCTTATTCAAAAGCACCCTCATGAGTTTTCACCTCTTACTAAATGATTTCTTATTAATAGAAGGAGAAAAATCTCTCTTAAGAAAAAAAGAATACATCAATCAAAGATCAAGAAGAAATAGTAACAAAAGCTAAAGGCTTCTCATCCTTAAGCCTTCAAAACAAAAATAAATTAATACTATAGAAAATAAATTAAATTTTCAACTTTCACTAGGAGCTTTTATACTTGAACTTGCAACTGAAAAGTGAGTAGTCCTTGTTTAGATAATTTAGAGCGTACCAATTTCATCCTAATTGGACTTAAGATTTGGGAGATATCCAAGTTTGAAGTTTCTTGTAAGGCACTTCTTAATTAAGCTAAAATTTTAAAAGTTACAAAATTAAATTAATTTTAAAATTTTTGGGCCCATGGATTGAACCCACTAGTTTTGAGTTAATAAATCAAACTACTAACTATTATTTTAATAACCACTTGACAATTTAAGTTAGTTGTAAAAATTAATTATAAAGCTATATATATTATGTATAATATATATAATTTTGTAAAATAATAATAATAACAACAACGAAATAACAAAAATATAAAAAAAATTTGAAATCTCAAGGGTTTCAATGGACACGATCATGGTCATTGGGCCACTCAATTGCAAGGTTGTGGAGGCCTAATTGCCATGAATTACAATAAGGCCTACATATGGTCTAGCCATTGTAGATCATGACAGGGCTACATAGGGACTAGTTGCTATGAATTATGGTAGAGCTACAACATGAGGTGTAGCTTGACTACATTGTGCAATAACAAGGATATGCAAGGTTCTCTATTGTAGTAAGAATCATCATACTTCAAGATTCAACACAACCTAACACAAAAATAAGCTAAGTAATTCTGTGGCCATCAAATTATCTAAAGAATTAAATTCTACAAATCAAAAGGAAACATGCATATCATTGCAAAACCCAACAATTTGACACCACCTTTTTTTCCAAACACTTGTTAGTAATGAGTAAACAAGCAAGTGTGTAAAATAGCTAATGGAACAAAATAGATAAAATGCATACACAATCTAATAAAATTGCTTCATAGAATTAGATCTATGAAATAGCAGAATGCATATGGCTGAAAAGAGGTAGAAGCACAAGATAAATAGAAATAAGTTCATTGAAACTATGCCTCAAAAAAGAATCAATAATACAAAGAAATAAAATATCCAAGAAAAGAACCGAAGAGGATGCAGTGACAATCCTATGAGATGGGATGAGGGATTAAGGATGACTGAAAAGGAGCTATGTTACCCCATTCTTTCTTCGATACATGAGCCTAATGCAGATTTGATAGAACCATTACAAATAAGAAGTCAATAAAATCGATAGGAAGAGAAATGGAATCAAATCTATGTGTTGATCTAGATCCAAGGCATTCTCCCTGTGTCAGGAGGACAACATGTACAAATATATTATGAGGGATAAAGGAAAATCAAAAGAGATTTCAAGGAGCTAAAAGTTTTTTGATCATTGTTGAAAGAATGATTGTTTTGTAGAAAAGCTATTTTTGAAGAGTTCTTGAAATGCCAAATGTCCAAGCACCAATGTTACAAGTCAATCAACCCTTTTCCATTTAGGGATATCTTGTTATTTATAGGTCAAAGATTTCGTGTAGATCATGAAGAAATGACACATTGGACTCCATAGAATCTTTTAAAAAATTCTACATAGGGGAAATGATGCATAGATAGATGATGTGAAAAATGAAATTGGACATCAAAAATAAGATTAATGCAAGATGTTAACAAGAAAAATGATACTATATGTC